>PVJN01004607.1:0-82539 GCA_004026805.1 Lasiurus borealis | reverse complement strand
AAAAAAAACTAAGGGAGTACATTACCACCAAACCAGCAATGCAAGAAATGCTAAAGGGTCTGCTGTAAAAAGAAGTACTAGGAAGAGAAGAAGAAATACAATAAAAATGGTGATAAATAAGTACCTATCAATAATAACTTTAAATATAAATGGATAAAATTCCACAATCAAAAGACAGAGAGTAACTGAGTGGATAACAAAACATGACCCAGACACCCACCTCAAAAAAAAAAAAAAAAAAAAAAAAAAAAAAAAAAAAAAAAAAAAAAAAAAAAAAAAAAAAAAAAAAAAAAAAAAAAAAAAAAAAAAAAAAAAAAGATGCACACACTCTGATGGTGAAGGGAAGGAAAAATGAGAAAAAAAGCTGGGTTAGCAATACTTTTTTTTTTTACATGTTTTTTTTTTTTAATAAATCTTTATTGTTCAGATTATTACAATTGTTCGTTTTCCTCCCCATAGCTCCTCTCCACCTGGCTCCCACCCTCCTTCTGTCCTTACCTCCCTCCTATTGTCCTCATCCATAGGTGTATGAATTTTGTCCAGTCTCTCCCTGTACCCTCCCATCACCTCTTTCCCCCTGAGAATTATCAGTCCACTCCTTCTCTATGCTCCTAATTCTATTATACACACCAGTTTATTATGTTCATCCACTTGATTTTTAGATTCACTTATTGATAAGATATATATTTGGTGTTTTTTTTTGTTTGATTGGTTTTTTTTTGTTTTTGTTTTTTTTTACAGAGAGGAAGGGAGAGGGAGAGAGAGTTAGAAACATTGAGGAGAGAGAAATATCCATCAGATGCCTCCTGCACGCCCCCCACTGGGGATGTGCCCACCACCAAGGTACATGGCCTTGACCAGAATTGAACCTGGGACGTTTCAGTCCACAGGCCGACGCTCTATCCATTGAGCAAACCCGGTTTCCCCATGATATGTATTTGTTGTTCATAATTTTTATCTTTACATTTTCTCCTTTTTCCTCGTCTTAAAGAATACCTGTCAGCATTTAATACAATATTGGTTTGGTGCTGGTGAACTCCTTTAGTTTTTTCTTATCTGTGAAGTTCTTTCTCTGACCTTCAATTCTGAATGATAGCTTTGCTGGATAGTGTAATCTTGGTTGTAGGTTCTTTCTATTCATCACTTTGAATATTTCTTGCTACTCCCATCTGGCCTGCATAGTTTCTGTTGAGAAATCAGCTGACAATGTATGGGTGCTTCCTTATAGGTAATTAACTATTTTTCTTTCTTTTTTTAAATTAAATCTTTATTATTCAGATTATTACATTTATTTCTCTTTTTTCCCCTCCACAGCACCCTTCCACCCAGCTCCCAGCCTTCCCTCTTCCCTGGCCTCCCTCCCATTGACCTCATCCATAGGTGTATGATTTTTGTCCAGTCTCTCCCTGTACACTCCTCACCCTTTTTCCCTTGAGAATTATCAGTTCACTCCCTCTCTGTGCTCCAGATTCTATTATAATTACCAGTTAATTCTGTTGATCACATTTTTACTTCACTTAATTTTTAGATTCACTTGCTGATGTGTATTTGTTGTTCATAATCTTTTGGCTTTCACCTTTTTCTTCTTCCTCTTCTAAAAGAGTACCTTTCAGCATTTCATATAATACTGGTTTGGAGTTGATGAACTCCTTTAGCTCTTTCTTCTCTATGAAGCTCTTTATCTGCCCTTCAATTCTGAATGATAGCCTTGATGGATAGATTATTCTTGGTTGTAGGTTCTTGCTATTCATCACGTTAAATATTTCTTGCCACTCCCGTCTGGCCTGCATCGTTTCTGTTGAGAAATCAGCTGACAGTCGTATGGGTGCTCCCTTGTAGGTAATAATCTGTTTTTTTCTTTCTGCTTTTAATATTCTCTCTTTGTCTTTTGCTCTTGGTATTTTAATAATGATGTGTCTTGGTGTGGTACTCTTGAAATTACTTTATTTGGGGTTCTGTATGCTTCCTAAACTTGTAAGTCTATCTCTTTCATCAGGTGGTGGAAGTTTTCAGTCATTATTTCTTCAAATAGGCTTTCAGTATCTTGCTCTCTCTCTTCTTCTGGCACCCCCATAATTCTGATGTTGGTATGCCTAAAGTTGTGCCAGAGGCTCCTTAACGCTATCTTCAGATTTTTGGATTCTTTTTTCTTCTTGCTTTTCCAGTTGAGTGTTTTATGCTTCTTTGTATTTCAATTTTTTTTCTTGATTCTTGCCTTCCTCTACTCTACTGTTAGATCTCTGTATATGTTAATTTCTAGTTGGTCCTTTTTCATCTCCTGCGGCTCTCACTAATTTTATCCAACTTTTCTAGCATATTCTTGAAAAACCTTATAAGCGTGGTTTTCAACTCTATATCCAGTTGTTTCTTTTCCTCCATTTCTTTTGTTTGTGATCTCTTTCCTTGTCTCAGCATTTTCACAATGGTGGGAGAACTTCTGTGTTGGATTCAGCCTTATGATACCAGACTTGCAAAACCGAAGAAGCCTCTGTTGAGCTTGGGATGGGTGGAGTCTCAGGGCTTAAGGGACTGCCTTGTCTTCCAGTCGGCCCCACACTCCAAAGCCCCTGAGTCTCACGTGACTGGGTAATCGCTGGAGCATTCCTTGTGCGCGAGCACCCACAGTGCCTCTAGTCTGTTGCCTTTCCAGCTCCCCTGTGCACCAGGACCACACAAGTCTAGGTCTCCAGGGTTTTGCCAGATACAGGGGTTTAGTGGAGTCAGAAGTGGCACAGTTGGGAGGGTCTATCTCCCGCCCACTCGCGAAGGTCAGCGGCACAATCAGCAGTATGTCCTCTGTACAGTGCCATGCGCGCCACTAGACCTCTCATCTTTTGCGACTCCCCTAAATTTCCATGCACCTCTCCCTTTTTCACAGTCCAAACTCCCCCCGTATGAGTTTCGGCTGGATCTGGGGTTTAGTGTCGTAAGATAAGGGGTTCAATGCCTTTGAGAGTCTCCATTTCCCTCCTGTCAGAGAAAACCAGCCAGGTATTCTGGCACCCGCTCTCTCCACGCACGCGTCTCCGTACCTCAGATTTTTGCAGCTCCTCTGGGTCTCTGGGAGCCCCTCTCCTTCCCTCTAGCTGTAGAACTTCCATTCAGCTAGCTTTCCTGTGGTTCTGGATGATGTCTATTCTGTCTTTTAATTGTAGTTTTGAAATTGTTGTGTGAGGCAGCAGTGTAGGTGTTTAGTT
This sequence comes from Lasiurus borealis, assembly GCA_004026805.1. NCBI lineage: Eukaryota > Metazoa > Chordata > Mammalia > Chiroptera > Vespertilionidae > Lasiurus > Lasiurus borealis. The sequence continues at coordinate 79,342 of PVJN01004607.1, read as the reverse complement.
ATGCCGCCATCTTGGATTCTCCCCAATTCACTGTTTTTAATATTCTCTCTTGGTCTTTTGCTCTTGGTATTTTAATTATGATGTGTCTTGGTGTGGCCCTCTATAGATTACAGACCTCTGCATTTCCGACTTCCCTGAGATTCCGTGCACTCTAGGGACCCTTATTAATCTGGGTCCCCAGTGTCTCACCCGAAACTGGGGTTCAGTGTAGTTGGACCTGGTTGTTTTTCCCCTGCTAGAGAAAGCAAGTGGCACAATCAGCAGTCAGCAGTCTGTACACACATTTTCAGGTGTCTCCAACTGCTGACTTTTGTGGCTTTCCTAAGTTTCCCTGCACTCCTTCTTTTTCACAACAGTCTAGACTTCCCCGTATGAGTCTCGCCCAGAACTAGGATTCAGTGCAGTCAGAAGTGGGGTTCAGTGCAGTCACGATTTTCTGTCTCCCTCCTACTAGAGGAAGCCAGCCAGACACTCTGCCGTCCATCCTCTCACTGAGTGTGTCTCCGTATCTCAGCTTTTTATAGCTCCTCCGTGAGCCCCTCTCTTTCCTCCAACTTCTAGAATTTTCACTCAGCCAGCTTTCCTGTGGTTCTGGATGGTGTCCATTCTATCTTTTAGTTGTAATTTTGAAATTGTTGTGCAAGGCAGCAGTATAGGTATTTACCTATGCTGCCATCTTGGGTTTCTCCAGTAATACATATATCTGACAAATTAGATCTCAAAGCAAAGGACATCAAAAAAATAAGGAAGGCCATTTCATAATATTAAAAGGAGCATTCCAACAAGAAGAAATAACTCTGGTAAACCTATACGCACCCATGACTGGAGCACCCAAATACATAAAAAAGGGAATATCAAGGGAGAGATTGACAGCAATACAATTATAGTAGGGGATTTTAATACCTCATTATTACCATTGGACAAATCTTCTGAACGAAAAATCAGCAAAGAACCATCAATCATATATGACTCACTAGATCAGATTGGAATTGACATCTTCATAACATTTCTTCCCAGAGCCACAGAATATATATTCTTCTCAAGTAAACGTGGGTCATTTTAAAAGACAGACTATATATAGGATCACCGTCAAATTTAAGAAGTCTCTTCAAATTCAGAAGATAGAAATCATATTAATCATCTTCTCAGGTCACAATGGCATAAAACAAAAAATCAACTACAATAAAAACAATCCAAAATATAAAAAACATGGAGACTAAGTAGCATGCTATTAAACAATGACTGGGTTACCAGAGATATCAAAGAAGAAATAAAAAATATCATGGTAAAAAATGACAATGAAAACACAACAATCCAAAAGCTATGGGACTTAGCAAAAGCAGTCTTGAGAGGGAAGTTCACAGCTCTAAAAGCCTACTGTGAAAAAAAAAAAAAAAGAAAAAGAAAAAATGGTAATAAATTACCTAACCTACAACTCAAAGAGTTAGAAAGAGAGCAACAAGAAAAGCCCAATGTAAGCAGAAGGAAAGAAATAATAAAATCAGAGCAGAGATAAACAACATAGAGACCAAAAAGTAATAATAATAATACAAACGATCAACAAAACCAAGAGCTGGTTCTTTAAAAGATAAAGAAGATTGATGGGAAAAAAAAAGATGGATGAACCTCTAGCCAAGCTCACCAAGAAGCAGAGAGACAGGACCACCCCTGCTGCCAACCCCCTGAAAAAAAATTCAGAAATGAAAGAGGAGAAATAAAAATAGACCCAACGAAAATACAACAGATTGTTAAAAAATACTATGACCAACTCTATTCCAACAAACTGGACAATGTGGAAGAAATGGACATATTCTTAGAAAATATCATCTTCAGGAAGAATCTAAAACTGAGTCAGGAAGAATCTAAACATCTCAGTAGGAAAATAACTATGGGAGACATTGAATCAGTCATCAAGAAACTTACAGCAAATAAAAGCCCAGGACCAAACAGCTTCACACGGGAGTTTTACCAAACATTCAAGGAAGAACTAAAACCTATCCTCTTCAAATTGTTCCAAAAATTCAAAAGAAAGGAATGCTTCCAAGCTCATTCTTTGAAGCCAGCATCACCCTAATACCAAAACCAGATAAAGACAACACAATGAAAGAGAATTATAGGCCAATATCCCTCATGAACACAGATGCCAAAATCCTCAACAAAATTCTAGCAAATCGGATTCAGCAGTAAATCAGAAAGATCATACACCATGACCAAGTAGGATTTATCCCAGGAACGCAAGTATAGTAAAATATCCTTAAATCAATAAATCTGATACATCACATAAACAAATTGAGAGATACAACTCACATAGTCATATCAATTGATGCAGAAAAGCATTTGACAAAATCCAACACTCTTCCTTGGTAAAAACTCTCAGCAAGGTGGGAGTAGAAGGATCATACCTCAACATCTTAAAAGACATATATGATAAACTCACAGCCAACATCATATTCAATGGGCAAAAACTAAAACCATTTGCCCTAAGAACAGGAACAAGGCAGGGATGCCCACTATCATCATTCCTGTTCTACATAGTACTGAATGTACTAGCCATTGCAATCAGATAAGAAGAAATAAAAGGCATCCAAATTAGAAAAGAAGTAAAACTGTCCTTATTTGCAGATAACAAATATTGTACAGAAAAAAACCCTAAATACTCCATAAAAAAACCTATTAGACTTAATAAATGAATTCGGTAATGTAGCAGGATACAAAATTAATGACAAGAAAACAATGGCATTTTTATACACCAATAGTGACCTTACAGAAAGAGACTAAAAAAATAATCCCATTTACTATCACACAAAAAAGATTAAGATACCTAGGAATAAATTTAACAAAGGAGGTTAAAGACTTATATGTGGAAAACTACAGGACACTGAAAAAATGAGTTAGAGGAAGACATAAACAGATGGAAGAACATACCATGTTCATGGATTGGTAGAATCAACATCATTAAAATGTCCATACTACTCAAAGCAATTTAAAGAGTCAATGCCACTCCGCATTAAAATACTAGTGGCATATTTCACAGACCTAGAAATCACTCTCCAAAAATTCATCTGGAATATAAAAATACCCAGAATAGCCACAGCAATCCTGAGAAAGAAGAACAGAGTAAGTGCGATCTCAATACCAGGTATCAAGCTATATTATAAAGCCACTGTTCTCAAAACAGCCTGGTAATGGCAAGTGAACAGTCATATAGACCAATAGAATAGAATAGAGAACCCAGAAATTGACCCAAACCACTATGCTCAATTAATATTTGACAAAGGAGGCATGAACATACAATGGAGTCAAGACAGTCTCTTCAATAAATGGTGTTGAGAAAATTAGACAGATACATGCAAAAAAAAAATGAAACTGGACCACCAACTTACAGCATACAGAAAAATAAACTCAAAATGAATAAAGGACTTAAATATAAGATGGGAAGCCATAAAAATACTAGAGGAATCCACAGGCATCAAAATCTCAGGCATATGCGGAAGGAAATTTTTCACTGATACGGCTCTAAGGGCAATGGAAGCTAAATAAAAATTAAACAAATGGGACTACATCAAAATAAAAAGCTTTTGCATAACAAAAGAAACCATCAACAAAATAACAAGAAAGCCCACTGGATGGGAGAACATATTTGCAAATGTTATCAGTGATAAAGGTTTAATCTTTAACATCTATAGGGAAGTTACACAACTTAATAAAAGGAAGATAAATGACCCAATAAAAAAATGGGCAATGTACCTAAATAGAATCTTTTCGTAAGACAACAGAAGAAGGCCCAGAGACACATGAAAACATGTTCAAAGTCACTAATTATCCCAGAGATGCAAATCAAAACGACAATGCAATACCATCTAACACCTGTCAGAATGGCAATCATCAACAAATCAACACAAGATAAGTGTTGGCGAGGATGCGGAGAAAAAGGAATCCTCAGGCACTGCTGGTGGGAATACAGACTAGTGCAGCTACTGTGGAGAACAGTATGGAATTCCTTCAAAAAACTAAAAATGGATCTCCCATTTGACAATAATCCTATTCCTAGGAATATATCCCAAGAAACTAGAAACACCAATCAAAAGGATTTATTCACCCCTATGTTCATAGCAGCACAATTTACAATAGCTAAGATTTGGAAACAGCCTAGGTGCCCATCAGCAGATGACTGGATCAAAAAACTATGCTAGGGCTATATAATGGAATATTATGCTGCCATAAAAAAAGAAGGAGTTCTTACCATTTGCAGTAGCATAGATGGAACTGGAGAGCATCATGCTAAGTGAAATAAGCCAATCAATGAAAGAAAAATACATGATCTCACTCATTTATGGAAAATAAAGAACATTATAATTTGATGAACAAAAAGATAGATACAGAAGCAGTAAAGCATCGAACGGACTCAAATCATAGCAGGAAGGCTGGAGAGTATTGGGGTGGGGAGGAAAGTGATCAACCAATGGACTTATATGCATGCATATAAGCACAACCAATGGACACAAGACACTGAGGGTATAGGATGAAGGCATGTGACAGGGGATAGGGGAGGCTGGGAAAGATTAATGGGGGGAGAAAAGGAGATATACGTAATATTTTAAACAATAAAATAAAAGTTTTTAAAAAGAGCATTTTGAACACCTTCCCATCACAATATGATCAAATGAATAGTCCCAAATTGACATGAAGTTATTAAAAATGACAAGGAACTTTAATTAGTGGTTAGTTCCATAAAACAATGTAATCCAAGACCAAGAAAATTTATTAAAATGTCAATTAAGGTATGTTTGATTCCAATTTAAAGATACAATTTCTAAGAAAAGTTCATGTGGTAATCAATTACCTACGACAAAAGTTTTAACACATCAGAAAAAAATGACAGCATCCTTTGTTATACTACATTTATAGAATGAATGATTCCTCATGATCATACAATTGTAGTCTCACTTCAGTCTCAATCCCATTTTCTACCTTGTAGACAGGAATTTTTTTCTGAAAACATCAAACAAACCTCATTGCTCTCATTCCCCAAACCCTTTTATGGTTCTGCACAGCCATCTGGATAAAATAAAAACTCTTTAGAACAAAATTTTCTTGATCTAGTTCCAGCCTACCACTTCTATTTCTGGCTTTCTATCTCTTCCTCTCCATACTCTCACAGGCACAGAGAAGTGGCATTCTGATGTTTCCATGTCTGGACTCCAGAGCCCCCTCTACTTGGGCTGTCCTTCCCCCAACACTCTTCCTCATACTTGTCTAAATGCTCCTCCTCTAGAAGCCTTCTGCCCATGTCCCATCTTGGTCCACTGGCCTTCCACATGGTACTTTTAGGAGAGAATAAAAATTTGCTTCTCTGAGAATAATGGCCATCAAGTAGGACAATACACTTGTGCTGTCTCTGTGTCATAATTAACAGTAACATAAATACAACATATTCTACTAAAACAATATCCACTACTAATGAATGTGTTAATAAATTTCTGTCCCCTCAGAAGTAAATCTCCCTAAAACTGAGATTCCATTTTGAGTGTATTATTCTTATCATGCATTTTAATTAATTTTGATAGCTTTTTTCAAGTGAAATGCTATTATTACTTCATTTTATTGGTTTAAGATGCGTGTTGTGAAAACTGAATCATTACAGGTCCACAGGTGATAGTAGAATCACTTTTCTCAGATTCAATTTCGTTACGATTTAGAAGATAGCACAGTAGGCAAAAACAAATGTAGTGAGAGAGAATTATAAAAAGAAATCAAAGGAGCTCTGGGACAAAAATACCAGGGAAGCAGAGAAATTTGAAAAAGCAGCTGAGATTCTCCTGCTGGCCTTGCAGAAGCAAACAAACATTATGAATTGCCTGTGGAGAGGGTATATATCCAAGAATGGGGCTTTTAGCAGCTAAAAGCACTCCCCAGGCAACATCAAGTAAAAAAATTAAAAGGGCCTTTAGTATAGCATCCATAAGGAACTGTTTTGTTGTTTTTAATCCTCACTCTATGGCATGCTTAGAATGAGAAAGGGGGAGAGAGAAAAACATTGATCAGTTGCCTTCCATATGCTCTCCAACTGGGATCAAACCTACAACCCAGGTATGTGCCCTTTCAGTGCACCAACTGGACCCCTCCAGCCAGGCGACCTGAGTTTTGCTAACAACCTGTGAACTTGTACGACGACGTGAAGCCTCAGACAGGATCATAGCCCAACTGAAAACATAATTTCAGTATGTGACATTGGGCAAAGGCCCCAAATGAGGCCTGAACTCCTGACCCACAGAAATGAGACGATAGTTAATTTACACTGTTTAAAGTCATTGGTTTTGTGAGAGTTTGTTAAACAACAATAGATAACCAATACATCATGTGGTATAATCAAGAAAATACTGCTTGTGGATATGTTTGCTTATAAGTTTTGTCCACATCAAACATTAGTTTGCTCAAATATATTGCCTTTCCTATGTATTCCAGAAACACATAAGCTTCCGTTTTCATAAAATCTGAACACTTCAAATTTGTTATAAAACATTTTATCTCTGAGCTTTGGTTGACACACAATATATTTAAAACTGAAAACTAAATTTAAGAGTATATTTTCCTAAAGTTTTGCAAACTTACCACTTTAGAAAATATTTACCATATTCCATGATCAGAGGAAAAAATACATGTTAACATACTTATTTCTCCTCTCCGTATTTATGTTAATCACTGGAGTATGTCATATTATGAAATATATCACATGGTAAGCTTATTCACTCATTGTGTGAATATTTTACTACAATATGTAATATGTGGAAAAAAGAGACTAATTTCACAATCAAAATTAATTATATAAGATTGTATAATTATAACTTCCCCAATGTAACAATCTGTCATCTAGTAAAGTTGGGGGAAAAGAGTTTGGCATTATTAGTGATCATACAATGAGAGGGAAAAAAAAGCTGCCATCTAGTAGTTCCAAATCATAACAACTAAAATTGACTTCTGTACTTTTATTAAATAGAAAATTTGTAGTTAAATAAATTTATAAACACCCAGAACCGAGTTTCATATTGTTAGTTGTTCTAGTAAACCTTTTTTGTACAATTACAAATAAAGTTTAATCTTTTAAAAGACAATTTATGTTAAGTTAGCCTACCTTCCACACTCAAAGTCCCCATTTTAGACTCCAAGAAATCAAATAATGTGCTTGGTGCTGATGGCCTTGCATTTCCCAATTCTTCTTCATCTTCAGATCTTATTCGCCCTCTGCCTTTTCCTTTACCTTAAGAAGTAAGACATATATATTGTACATGCAAAAACAAAAGGAGAAAATACACTAAAATATAACTAGCAGATATATTAAGTAGGATTTTATATATATATTTCTTTTCATATTTTTGTACAGTCTACATCATTCATAAGAAAATTTTTAAATGATTATTAACTAGTAAATTTAATCTCTAAATGATCTACCTAGAAATTTTTTCATATAAATTATCTTTTAAGAATAATTTTCATACATTTTTTCTTTACCTACTTATTTTTTAAAAGAATATAGGATTAAAATGGGGGGGGGGAATCACATAATACATTTGACTGTGCAATTAAAAATCACATGATGGTCCCTAATTGGTTTGGCTCAGTGGATAAGAGGATCGGCCTATGGACTGAAGGGTCCCAGGTTCGATTCCAGTCAAGAGCATGAACTCAGTGAGGGGTGTGCAGGAGGCAGCTGATCCATGTTTCTCTCTCATCAATGTTTCTTTCTATCCTTCTCCCTTTCTCTCTGTAAAAAAAGTCAATAAAATATACATGTATTTTTTTAAAATCATATGATGCATTCAACTATGCAATTAAAGAATAACACTAAATAGTCATGTTCTTGTTCATTTAAAAAGTTTGCAGACTCTTTAGTCATTTATACAGTGGCAGAGTAGTAGATTAATAGAACTAGGCACTTTATATTCCCTGTGTTACATCAACCTTGTCAAAGTATTATTAGACCTACTTTATATAAAGATGAAGACAATGAAATGCAGCATAACCTGCATGGGTCTCTGTAGTTCCAAAATTAGAAGAACTTATCACAATGGTAAATAAAGTTATAGCCATCACAGCAACAAAACTCAGGCTCTGTCAACAACATATATTCCTCTGTAAAGCAAACAATGCTATCTGGCACATTGCTTAATGAGTTATACCTCTCAGAGGTGGACCCAAAACAGGTTTTTGTTTATTGCTGTTAAGAAGTACATTCAGTGCTGCTTCTAAGTTGTTGCCATTATCCATAAGAGCTTGCCTTGATGCTTCCTTTGTGAAGCCCATTTCTGTTATGTGCTTCAGAGCCTTCTCATCAACCTGTATGGAATGGAGAGAAAAGCTATGCTGATAGGCAATAAATAAAACAAGATATAACTTCTCAACTGTATGTTGTTTAATATTCTTTTTATTGAATTTATTGGGGTGACACTAACAAAATTATAAGGTTTCAGGTGCTCAATTCTGTAACACATCATCTATACACTGTACTGTGTGTTTATCACCCTGCCCATCTGTCAACATCTACCTCCCCCCACAATCACCACATTGTTGCCTCCATGAGTTTCTTCTTTTTTGCTCAACCCCTCCACCGTCCTGCCCCTAATTCAGCTCACCCCCCCCCCACTCCCAACAGCTATCAGACTACTCTCTCTGAGTCTGTCTCTATTTGGCTTGTTCATTAGATTCCACATGTGAGTGAAATCATCATATGGTACTTGTCTCTCTGTGATTGGCTTATTTCACTTAGCATAATGTTCTCCAGTTCCATTCATGCTGTTGCAAAGGGCAAGCATTACTTCATTTTTTTTTATGGCTGAGTAATATTTCATTGTTTAAATATACCACACTTTTTTATCCATTTATCTAATAATGGACCCTTGGGCTACTTCTAAGTTTTGGCTATTGTAAATAATATTGCAGTGAATATAGAGATGCATAAATTCTTTTGAATTAGTATTTAGGGTTTCTTCAGATAAATTCCCAGAAGTGGATTATGGGGTCCTAAGTCAGTTGTTTTTAATATTTGAGGCAACTCAATAGTGCTTGTCACATTTGCTGTACCAATCTGCATTCCCACCAACAGTACATAAGGATTCCCTTTTCACCATATCCTTGCCAACAATTGTGGTTTATTGATTTACTGATGATAATTATTCTGACAGATGGTTTTAATTTGCATTTCTCTGACAGTTAGTGATGTTGAGCATTTTTTCATGTCTATTGGTCACCTATATATCCTCTTGTTAATCCTCACCTGAGGACTTTTTTTCCTCCATTGATTTGTAGAGAGGGCAGATGGAAGGGACGGAAGGAGGAGAGAGGGAGAAAGATAGAGAGAGGCACAACCAATCCATGAGAGAGACACATGGATTATGGATTGGTTGGTCAATTTTGTTTATTCTTTCAAAGAACCATTGATTTCATTGATTTTTTTGGTAATTTTTTAGACTTTATTTTTTTTCTACTTTCCTTTCATTTACTTTGCACTTTGCTTGTTCTCTTTCCAATTTAAGTATAAAGTTAGATTGCTTTAAATTATTTTTTAAAAATATTTTTATTGACTTTAAAGAAAAGGAGGAGATAGAAATATGAATGATGAGAATCAATGATTGGCTGCCTCCTTCATGCCCACAGTGGGGATTGAGCCCACAATTCAGGCATGTGCCCTGACTGGGAATTGAACTGTAACCTCCTGGTTCATAGAGCAACACTCAACCACTGGGCCAGACAAGTTATATTATTTTAGATTTTTATTGTTTCTTGAGATAAACACTATGAATTGCTCTTGAGGACTGCTTTTGCTATGTCCCATAGATTTGGGGTTGCTGTGTTCTCATTTTCATTTGTTTCAAGGTATCTTTTGGTTCCTTCCTTGATCCCATTGTTAATCCATTCATTCTTTAGTAATAGGGTATTTAGCCTACATGTCTTTGTGTGTTTTTCAGTATTATTGTTTTTTTTGTGATTGATTTCTAATTTCATACCATTATGGTCAGAGAAGATGCTTGATATGATTTAAATTTTCTTAAACTTATTAAGACTTGTTTTGTGTACTAACATGTAGTCTATCTTAGAAAAATGTTCAATGTGCACTTGAGAAGAATGCATTTTCTGCTTTGAGGTGCAATCAATCAAATCCATCTCATCTAGTATGTCTTTTATGGTTGCTTTTTCCTTGTTAATTCTGTCTGGAAAATCTATCCATTGATATCAATGGGGCATTAAAATCTTCTACTATGACTCTATTACTGTAAATCTCTCCCATATGTCCATCAAAATTTCATTTACATATTTAGGGGCTGCAATGTTGGGTACATGAATGTTTACAAGGGCTATGTCCTCTTATTGGACTGATCCTTTTATTATTATGTAGTTTTAAAGTCTACTTTATCAGCTATAAGCATTGCTAACCCAACTTTTGTTTTTCATTTCCATGTGCAATAGCCAAGAAAGGATGCATCTTACTCTACAAGTACTATTACACACGCAAAACAACACAAAATAAGAATTTAGTGATATGTTAGAATAAGGTTTGTGAAAATAATATAGACACTGAAAACTATCTAGTTTAAATTTTTCATGGTTAATACTTCTCCATTCTAAAAAAGATATGTAATTTATATAGCACCTTTCCAAAATTGCAAAATATAAAATGAAGGTAAAAAATGATACCATCTCAGTATCTGTGTGCTTTTCTTCTCTCTATTGTTGCACCATTCTGCTGTATATTTGTTAGCAATACTACCTATGATGCTTTGACAATCTATACTCCTGATAGGAAAAACTGCTTTATAAATGCCAGAACCCAAAATATCCTTGACAAATTCAGACCTGGGTACAATTCAAAAACTGTTTAAGTAACATAAACATATCCCATGAGAAATTTCTTGAGCCATAGCTAGCTAAGAAATTCATAACTAACTTATCTATGTCTAAGAGTTAAGATATACATGTAAAACATGTTACAGACAACTATTATGATAGACACTAAAAAAACACAATTTTTTCCCCAAATTCTGATTGTATCCTTCTAAATACAGAATCATCAGATCAGAGTTGACATATAACAGAAAAAAATACATCCCTGTTAGAGATATGCTAAAGTAAATGTAAAAATGACTGTATAGACACACTACAATTAATCCCAGTTATGACCAGGTAGCTCAGTTGGTTAGACATCATCCAGATGTGCCCAGATTGCAGGTTAGACCCTAGACAGGGCACATAAAAGAATCAACCAATGCCTAGATGATTCAACCCATGTGGTAGCAACTCATGAATCAAGAGGTCTCCACTTTGATTTCTGGTTAGGGCATATGCCCAGAATGCAGACTCGATCCTTGGTGGGGGCATGCAAGAGGTACCTGGTAGATGTCTCTTTCATCAATGTTTCTATTTATCCCTTTCCCTTCCACTCTCTCTCTTAAAAAAAAAAAAAGATCAATATGTAAAAACATATTAAGAAAAAGAATCAACCAATGAATGCATAAATAAGCGAGGCAACAAACTGATGCTTTTTTTTTCTTCTCTCCCTTCTCTCTCCAAAATTCAATTAAAAAATACCTATAATTCATTTATGTTATTAAAAAAAAAAAGCAGGTGGATGTGAAAAATAAACTTCCACACTGTTTTCTCTCCTAATTATCTCCCAAGTAAATATCTATTTAAGAAACTGGCTCTGGATGGCATGCTCACTGGTTAGAGCATCAGTCTTTGCACTGGAAAATCACAGGTTTAATTCCCAGTCAAAAGCACATATCTGAGTTGCCCCAAACCTGGTTGAAGTACATGAGGGAGGCAAAAAATTGTTGTGTCTCTCACATCAATGTTTCTCTCCACCCCCTTGTCCCTCTTCCCCTTCCCTTCCACTCTGAAAATCAATGGAATCAGATGAGGATCAAAGAGAGAGAAAAGAAACTGTCCCATACATAGAATTCAACCAGTAACACTTTTTTGTTAAATATATTTTTATTGATTTCAGAGAGAAACATCAATGATGAGAGAGAAAATTGGTCGGCTGCCTTCTGCATGCCCCCCACTGGGCATGTGCCCTAAATGGCAATCGAACCATGACATCCTGGTTCATAGGTCGATGCTCAACCACTGAGCCACAATGGCTGGGAAGTCAATAACACTTTTAATAATCAATTACTACCAAATCTTGGTATAACTTACTCTAGCTTTCTTGTTGACCTGAATTGCATTAACTAAATTCTCAATCTATGTTTTGGCATGGCCTCACTCCCTCTGAGAGCTCTAGGAGAGAACTTCCTTGCTTTGTCAACTTCTGTTGTTAGCTAGCAATCCTTGGCATTTATTTGTAGATGCATCACTCCAGTAACATAATCATCCTCTCACTTTGTATCTTCAGGTCATTTTCTCTTTATATATGAGCCTCTCTTTTTGTCTAAATTTTCTCTCTTCATAAAGAGATTGAATTAAGGTCTACCCTAATACCCTCTTTTTAACTTGATGCCATTGTAAAGACCTTATTTTCAAGTAAAGTCACATTTAAAGATATTGGTCATTAGGGCTACACTATCTCTTGCAAAGAAGGATACAATTCAACCTATGATATAATCTATTATAACAAATTATTTTAAGGAGCTACTAGCTGTCATCCCAATAAAGTCTTCCCTTCAATTGCTGAAATATGAATTTGAAAACTATGCAACCTACAAAATAGCTTGATACCTGGTTATAAAAATAATTCATGTACAAATTTTTAACAGTATTTTAAATTATTCTTTTAATGTTCTCCATTTTTATTTAATAGTTCTCCTGGATAAAGAATTTTTGTTTAACAGTTTTTCTTTCATTATTTTCAATATATCATTCCACTGCTTTCATGCTTCCATAGTTTCTAGTGAGAAATTGGCTATTTATCTTATTAAGGTTCCCTGTTCTTGATGAGCTGTTTCTCTTTCACTGCTTTCAAGATTTTTCTCTCTGTCTTGAGCTTTCAACAACTTGATTATAATGTGTCTTGCTCTGTCGCTCCTTGAGTTTATCCTCCTAGAGTCTATAATACACATGAATTTATTGCAATATATTTTTTCCAAACAGCAAACCAAAACAAAACAAAATCATTTTAGACAAAATTTGAGAAAAAATGAAGATGTGGGAAAGGGTAGAAAAGGCCAGATAACTATGATTTTGATACATCAGTTTTTAGGATATTATTTCCATTGAGTATCTTCTATTTAATTTGATAGTTTTTATTAATACATTCCAAAATATGTTATTCAGACATTATAAATTAAAATAAAATGAATGTTTATTTTTTAAAAATCCAAATTTTCCATGTGTTAATTGTAAATCTTAATGAAATCCTGCTAGAATTATAACATCTATCCATAATACATTGAACAAAACCAGAGGTGGTTATGAAAAAGAATAAAAAAAATCATTAAGGCTATTAAAGGAATAACAGATGAACTTTGTGTTGGTTCATTAGCCTTACCAGTTCTCTATAGACAGCTTCATGTTTCCCCTCTGATTTGATTGGCTTTTCTTTCTGTAAAATTTCCCTATTTCGATTACCAGCAGCACTCATATTGAGATTACTTCTTGCACTACCACCACCTCCTCCAAATGTCTTGGTCTTTAGGTAAGAGAAAAATAAGAGATGTAGGTTAATAGCATTTGAAAATAGTCGTAAAGACTAAGCTACAACTAAAAATATCTAGTAAAACTGAAGTAGTTTTCATTGTTTTACATAAAAAAAATCAAACGTTAGCTAGTCTTTTTAAAATAAATATCTACTAGCCATAACTTCTTTTTTCCATAAGTTCAGGCAAGGCAATTAAATAATTATATAATTACAATCTTTAAGTCTCCAAGGCAAGTCATCAGAATAAACTTAAGTAGGTAATCATATAGTAGAAAATAATAAGCACTATGGAGATTAGATGTCAAAAATAAACTTAGGGTAAAATACTTGACTAATATCATGAGGCCTGGGTTAGAGGGCAAGGCTATCTTCAATAAGGCACTAAATCTGTCTAGAAATTAGTTACATTATGTCCATGATCCAATACTATAATTCTATAATCTTAGAAAGTAAATAATATAAATTTTAACACTGGTATAAAACTTTCATTACTAATTTATTATTTACATTAATTACATATGCTGTGTCTTACCACAGGTGTATGAAAATTTTGAAGTCCACAGTTCTTATTTTACCTGACTTATTTGAAATAATTACATGTGTAATCAAATTTGAAAATTTGATTTGATATCACTTATGTATTTTTAAAACTATTCTGAAAAACTAGAACATAAAAAACACTGATCTGGAAAGATACTAGTTCATAATTTAAAAGTACTCCACAATTGTTATTTATATAATATCAAATTAAACATCTAGTTATATATTATCTTTATAAGCTAATAGATTCAAAGGAAGTTGTCAAAACCTGACTTCTATTAGAGATAGTGATCAATATTTAAAAATGAGTTTTAAACTTACTACAGTAAGAAAATAAAACATGCTAGATATAAATTCATATTACATTGAAAAATTATTTTGCATCAGATAAAAATATAAAGAAACAGGACCTGAAATATAGAAAAATGGTGTTACATAAGCATTAATGGACAACATGTTAAATATCTCATTTAGATTTGAAATACCACAATATCTAAATTTAATTCCAATAAAAATAAAACCACATCTTTAAAAACCACAGATGTATTACTGATTCATTCATTTTTGATTTATGCAATCCCACAAAAAAAAAAAAACAAAAAAAAACCCCACAGATCTGGAATGTCCTAATAGTCATTACTTACATAATCATAAAGAAAAATATGAGTTTATATTAATGTGATACAAAGTTTATTAGAACAGAAGATCACATTTGTAGTATAATTAAAAATAAAGTCTTTGGGGCTAGAGTCTAGCTGTAAGACAATGGTGGGACTAAATCTTGTCTCAGCCACTTCTTAACTCCTATCCTCAGACGAGTCATTTAACTTCCTCCTTCCATGAGCCTTAGATTCTCATACTTAAAAGAGGGATGAGAAAACCTGCCTGATTGGGACATTTGGAGAATTAAATGATATCAAAGACATCAGTAATAAATTCAGTAACTGGCACATATTAAACATTCATAACAAATGGCAATACTACTGTTTTGTTTAATATATTACAACATGGTTACCTGAAAACTCTGGAGCCTGACTTGTTCCAAATTAAATATATTTCTGTAATTTAAATTCTGTTACTCCAAAAGCATTTTTTTCTTTTTGGTGGCAGTGAAATAGCCCCATTTTCTGGATACATTTTCTTACTATTTTCTTTCAATATTATAGATTTTAAGGAATAGGATAAATATCATTTTCAATATTGCTTTTTAGTGTTTTAAAACTGTTGTTACTCACTAAATATGTAAATATCTAGAAACAATACAACTTAAACATTACCCATAAAGCAACTGATGTCCTTTATTAGCCACATCATTTTGCCCATATTATGTGAATCAGGCATCTGTGAAATCAACATAACTATGTGGCCTGGTGCATGAATTCGTGCATGGGTGGGGTCTGGCCAGCCTGGCCAGGAGGAGGGGACATGGGCGGTTGGCCAGCCTGCCTGCTGGTCGAACTCCTGGTCAAGGGGACAATTTGCATATTAGCCTTTTATTATATAGGATATACACTGAGTGGCCAGATTATTATGCGTTCAGAGATCATAATAATCTGGCCACTCAGTGTATATTCCTGCTTTTGATCCCTTGCAAAAGCTCTTCCTTCTCTCTAAATAGCTTCTCATATAACCACACAGCTAATTATTTTTCTCTCAAGTCCTGGCTCAAATCTCCAATCAAACTACTATATTTAAAATAGAAATCTATAACTTGATTATTTAGTATATTTACTGACCTTACTAGTACATAAATGACAAAAGAATTAAAAAAAAATTCTCACCCTAGCTGGTTTGGCTTAGTGGATGGAGCATCAGCTCACAGACTGTAGGGTCCCAGGTTTGGTTCGATTCTGGTCAAGGCCACATGCTTGGGTTGCAGGCTCAATCCCCAGTAGGGGGAATACAGGAGGAAGCCAATCAGTGGTTCTGTCTCATCCTTGATGTTCCTATCTCATTCTCCCCTCTCTCTTCCTCTCCGAAATCAATAAAAATGTTTTAAAAAATTCTCAATTTCTGTCTATCCTATTTTAAATCATACTGCCCCCTACATATAGCACTCCCAACTCTCCATCCTACTTTACTTTTCCTTTTTTTCCCCCCAGCACTTATCAACTTCTAACCTACCATATAATTTATATACTTATTATATACTAGAGGCCCAGTGCACAAAATTGGTACACGAAATTAGTGCCCGAGGGAGGGAAGTGTCTCTCAGCCCAGCCTGCACCCTTTCTAATTTGGGTTCCCTTGAAGGATGTCCTACTGCTGGTTTACAGGGATCAGGCCTAAACAGGCAGTCAGATATCCCTCTCGCAGTCCAGGACTGCTGGCTCTTAACCGATCACCTGCCTGCCTGCCTGCCTGCCTGATTGCCCCTAACCGCTCTGCCTGCTCACCTCCAACTGCCCCGTCTCCAGCCTGCTTGCCTCCAAGTGCCCCCCCACCAGCCTGATGACCCCAACTGTCCCTCCATGCCAGTGTACTTGCCCCCAACTGCCTCCCCTGCCAGCCTGCTCACCCCTTACTGTCTCCCCCTCCCCCACCCACTGCTGTGCTGATCATCTCTAACTGACCCCCACTAATGAGATGAGAGGCTGAAGGCTGTTTTCAGGCTGGGTGCCTGGCTAGCTTGGGTGAGAGGCTGATGGCTGTTTGCAAGCTGGTCAAGCCGCCTAGCAGGGACCCTCACTCCATGGGAGTGTAGCCAGCCTGGGTGAGGAGCTGAAGGCTATTTTTAGGCTGGCCACACCCCCACCTTTTCTTTCTTTCTTTCTTTTTTTTCAGTGCCTCCTTGAATAGAGGCCAGGGCTGGCTTGAAGCAGGTATCTGGGATTTACTTTCTTCTATAGTTAAAACTTTGTAGCCTTGAGCGGCGGCCAGGGCCAGCCAGGGCAGGTGGGAAGCTTGATTTCCTTCATTGCCAGGGGCAACCCAAGCCTCCTGCTTGATCCAGCTCTGTTGCTGCTGCCATCTTTGTTGAGCTCATTTGCATACTCACTCCTGATTAGCTGTGGGTGTAGTGGAGTGATGGTCAATGTGCATGATCCTCTTTTATTAGTGTAGCTTAGTCTGTCACTCTCACTGTTATATAAACTTGATAAGGACAAGGATCTTTTGTCTATTTGTTCATTGATTTAACCTAAGCATTTAAAATACTTCCTGGTGCTCATCCACAGTGGGTCAGTTGGTTGGAGTAAAGACTAAAGGCTCCCCCTGGAGCAAACACTGAAGGTAGTAGTGGCAGAGTGAAGGCCTGGGTCCCAGGTGCTGGAGGAAAACCGGTGCTGGCAGCCAGGGGAAGGAAGGCCTATTGCACGAATATTCATGCAATGGACCTCTAGTAAAACATATTTTCAGAACAATTACAATATTGTCATTTTTATGTTCAGATTAAATAAAAATATGTGTGTAGAGTTAAAGATACATAGATATATAGATGTAGATATAATCTTCTATTGTAATGTACATACGTTTAGTTCTAGAATTGTAATAGGGTAACTTTGGGCAAGCTTTAAGCCTCTACCAACTCTCTCATATATAAATTGAGGTTTTAAGTTTGTTTAAGAAAACTATGGCTTTTTACTTATCAAATACTTATGGAAAAATATAATGTGATCAATTATAACTTTAAAAATAAAATATGCCGAGACCGGTTTGGCTCAGTTGATAGAGCGTCGGCTTGCGGACTGAAAGGTCCCGGGTTCAATTCTAGTCGGGGGCATGTACCTTGGTTGCGGGCACATCGCCACAGTGGGGCATGCAGGAGGCGGCTGATCGATGTCTCTCTCTCATGGATGTTTCTGACTTTCTATCTCTCTCCCTTCCTCTCTGTAAAAAAACAATAAAATATATTTTTAAAAAATAAATAAAATAAAATATATTACAGTGTATTAAGTATATTCTAGCCAATAGATAGCAGTAAACACATCAACCAAAATTTTGGGAGAAAAGTTTGTTTGAGAAAAGTATAAATCAAAAGAACAACTTTCTTATAGTCATTAAGAAATTGATATATATCCATACCCTTTTCTGAAACTCTGTAATTTTAATAGCTTTTTGGATAAAAGAAATATGTTTCATGAAAACTGTATAAAATATATTAATTTCAGAAATATTAAAAATGATTTTTAATGTGCTTTAGGATAGAAAGAACACTAAAGAATAGCAATAGTCATGATTATTAAGAGCATTTTAGCAAAGGAATATTGTGATCTATGCCATGTAGTGTTCTAAATGTTTTAAAGATTATCAATTTTAATTCTCACCATAACCACATAAACTGGGTACTATTATTTACCTTCTTCGTATAGACAAAAAAATTAGGTTACAAAATTTAAGTAAGCTATCCAAGGTTGTCAACAGATATGCTTTAAGGCTGCCTGACTCCCAAGATTTTGCTTTTGGTGTCTACATTAGACTGATGATAGAAAGACATGCTGCAGGAAGAACCAAAATGCAAGGAGTCTTCTGTAACTTTGAATTTCAATAGATTACTTATATTGTTGTCTTTTCACGTACGGTAACAAATCCAACAAACTTTTGACCTTTTCCATGTATCACTGAAAAAGGCCTTTGTAACTTACACATTTTGTTTATATGTTATTTTTCTAAATTCTCTTGACAAGTCGATTAAATTATTCTTGCTAGCAAACCACCCTTCTTTTCTCCCTCTTCTTCTTTTTTAACAATGTAACAGCTAAACCCAATGCTTTATACAGTGGTACCTCGAGATACGAGTTTAATTCGTTCTGTAACCTTGATCATATATCAAGTTGCTTATATCTCAAAGCAAATTTCCCCATTGAAATCAACTGAAATGCTATTAATCCATTCCAGCCCCCAAAATGCCACCCCAGTTGTTCTTGTTACGTGTTTTTGAATAAGAAAAATGTATTTACAAATGACAAATATTGTATAAAAACATAATAAAAGAGAATGTAAAGGGAAAAACTGGTTTTATAAAGTGTATTTACCTACTCCTTACACTCTTAATGCTACACTTTATCCCTAAATTGAATGTAACTTAACTAATCTTCACTGAACTTAATTGCTACTGATCTTTGCATTGTTGGCCGATTTCAAAAAAAAAACACGTGTCCAACGAGGTTTGCCTCTTCCTCCCTTTCAGAATGTTTCTGAAATGGGTGAGGCAAGTTTCATTGAACAGCTCCAATGCTCGACCAGTAGCAACTTTTTGGGGATGTTTCTTTTCCACAAAGTGTGACACCTTCTCCCACATTCCTAAGATCTCCTTTATCTCACTTGTAGAGATCTCCTCCACCTCTGGCTCCTCCTCGAAACCAATTTCTTGGAGAACCTCCGCATGTTGCTGAGACTGCAACTCTTGTAACTCCTCCGTGGTAAGTTCCAGAACTCTCCTCGACGAGCTCATTCACGTCTCTCTCATCAACCTCCAGGCCCATGGATTTTCTCAGAGACACTATCTCCTCCTCCACTGGCACCTCGGGTTCGAATCCTTCGAAGGTCCTTTAGGGCTATGGCCTCAGGCCACAGCTTCTTCCATGCAGAGTTCAAAGTCCTCATTGTAACACACAGCCAGGCCTCATCAATAATTCTGAGACATATCACGATGTTAAAGTGGTTCTTCCAGAACTCTCGAAGGGTGAGGTTTGTGCTCTCCGTCACCTCAAAGCAGTGTCGAACAGGTGCTTGATGTACAGCTTTTTAAAATTAGAAATCACCTCCTGATCCATGTGCTGCAGGACAGGACAGGAGTGGTGTTGGGAGGTTGGTAGACAAACTTTATAAACTTGAACTCTTCGAGGAGTTCATCTTCGAGGTTCGGTGGGTGAGCAGGAGCATTGTGGAGGATGAGGAGGGCTTGATGGTTAGGTTGTTTTCCTGTAGATATTTCTTAACAGAAGGGCCGAAAAACAGGTTTACCCACTCCACAAAGAACTGCCTGGTGACCTATGCCTTCGGGTTTGCCCTCCACATAACTTGCAGTTTATCTTTTAAAAGCTTATGTGACTTAAAGACTCTGGGAGTTTCCGAATGGTATCGGAGCAGAGGCTTGATCTTGCAGTCGCCACTCGCATTGGCGCACAGTGCGAGAGTTAGCCTATCCTCCATGGGTTTGTGGCCTGGCATCGCCTTCTCCTCTGCCATTCTATAAGTCCTATTTGGCATCTTCTTCCAGAAAAGCCCTATTTCGTCACAGTTGAAGACTTGCTGGGGGATATAACCTTTGGCTTCTATCAGTTCAGAAAAAGTTTTGAGGGAATCCTCAGCTGCCTTCACATCCGAACTTGCTACCTCACCATGCCTGACAATGGAGTGAATGCTGGACCTTTTCCTGAAGTTATCAAACCAGCCTCTACTGGATTTAACTGAGTCTTTCCATGCTTCTTCCGTGGAAGTGCGCGAGGTCTGCTCCAGCAAATCACTCATGCCTTCTTGAATATGATGCCCTGGGTTAATGTATCTCCTTTAAGCTGCTTCCCCCGTCACCCACACCATCAGTAGATTCTCCATCTTTTCATGGAGAGAGCTACGGAGCTTAGAAATTATTGTAACGCCCTTAGCTGGCATTATACCCTTTATCGACTCCTTCTGTTTAAGCACAGTACATATCATTGTAGTACTATGCCCGTACTGCCTTGCCAAGTCAGCCACTCACACACCTTGCTTATATTTTTCTATGATTTCACTCTTTAATTCAATAGATATCATCTTCTTCTGAGTACTGACCTTTCCACTCGCTTTCTTCGGACCCATGGTTATAAAAAGAAATGTGATAAAGTATGTAAATGCACAAAAGATGCTTCGACAACGAGGTAAACAAGCACACTGACTGAGGCGTGGGAAAC
This sequence comes from Lasiurus borealis, assembly GCA_004026805.1. Lineage (NCBI taxonomy): Eukaryota > Metazoa > Chordata > Mammalia > Chiroptera > Vespertilionidae > Lasiurus > Lasiurus borealis. Next base: position 58,342 of record PVJN01004607.1, on the reverse strand, counting down.
TATGAGACGCTCGAGTCTCGGTAAACTGGTGGGTCATGTGCAGCTAGCTGATCCTTGCGATTACTCGTATCTCAAATGTTGCTCATATTTCAAAGCAAAAAATCGCTCACTCAATGGCTAGTATCTCAAAAATCTCGTATGTTAGGGCACTCGTATCTCGAGGTACCACTGTAGTTCTTACAAGGTTTCCTGTTATTAGTTGGACTTTGATAATTTTCCCCTCAGCAACTGAGAATGTAGGTAAAAATCAGAGGCTCAGCACTAACAATTTTGTCAGTTTTCATCCTTAAATCTATTAAATATATAGTTAAAATGTTTTTTCCCTTTACATAATATGTTTATTTATACATGTGTGTACCCTTGGCCCCATCATTTACTATTAATAGTCAAAAATTTTTTTAATTATTTTTAATTTCTTGTTTATTTGAAATAGGTATTTTCTCTAGCAACTTATTGATTTTTAGATTTCTATAAGAAATGTTAGTTCATAAATTAGTTGCTTAGATAGGCTTTTTTAAACCAGTGAGGTTGAAATACTTTTCTTTATTCCAACCAGAATAGAATGACAAGAATTAAGAAAATTTTATTATAATTTAGTTTTCTTACTTCTTTGCTCTTTGCAACCTCTGCAATAGCAGCAGTCCTTTGCTTTTCAAATTCATCATTATCATTTGTGGGTTTGACAGGCATTGTAACTTGCAGTGTCTTCCTTCGATCAAGTTCTCTGCTATCCATTTGGATATTAGACACACACTTCTGATAATAATAAATAAAAATTAATCACGTCAGTAGGTCCCAAACAGATTCAAGGTTTAGATAATCAAGTATTACTTCTTCAAAAAAAAAAGTTTGTATCATAATAACTGAGAACCCATAAAAGTAAAATTCTTTCTATTTAAAAATAAAGGTAGGAAACTGATTAAAGTAATTTTTAAATAGGTATAACTGATAAAGTAAAAAGCTTCACAAGAATGCCCCCTCCCCCCAAAAAAAATAGGGTCCATGTTTAAAACATACATCGAACTAGGAGACCTAAGTTTCATTTTAGGATAATGACTTAAAATAATTTAAATTTCAAGCAGTCTAGACCACTGCAAAAAAAAAAGGTAAAATTTGGATTTTTATTCAGATTTACACTTTATACCACAATATCCTTATGAGGATTAAGTAGTATAGTTATTTTAACATATAAAAAGATGTCTCTGAACTTATAAACCAAAAGTGGAAAGCATACCCTCTCCCTCAATAAAGCTGCAAAGTTTTTTATTTTTAGTTTCATAAATTGAAAAAGTCATCATTGCCTAAAAATAAGTCTAAGCACAGCAGTAAAAATCCTATAAACCTTTTCTCAACTCATTAATAACAGTAAGAAAACATGCTCTCAAATGCTATACAATTACAGATTTTTAGCAATAAAAATATGTCCTGTTGATACCAGTACACAGCCAGCATTATCTACCTTTAACCCATATACAAGTCTAAGTAAGATATGCTGAAAAGAATTTTTCAGAATGAACTATATAAATAAGTATTATTAAAACTATAACTTTTATTATACTTCCTAAGACAAAAAAAATCATAGAACACTCTTTAAGATCTTGAAAATAATTAAATCATAAGTCTATAAGCAATTTTTGAAAGAAATATTATCACCAAAATATTTAAGATAAAATCAAATTCTTACAAACATAGCTTTTATCATTTTCAAATACAAATTATTAGAATATTTATATTATTTAGATTCTTGTTTTTTTTTTATTGCATTGGTAGAAGTGAGAATATCATCAAAATAGATCACACCAAAGGTCATCATGCTTCTTTTTATCTTGACTGTTCCTTGTTGCAAAGCACAATAAAAATTAGCATATTTTAAAAAATACTTTCAAAATAGACATGATGCAAGAACGACTTTCATTTAATTGTGAGTAGACCCCACATAAAAGTTTTTGAAGAAGAGTGCATCTGATCCTACTCATTTATCTTCTGATCAGCTAGTTATTCACACACAAAATTTTTAAAGTTAGAGAGATATAGATTTCTGTTTCCTACCTGCTGTGTCCCTAACTCATCTTCAGTACTCTCAAAGAAAAATAAGGAGCAAACACAAGGTAGAATACTGATAGCTAAATGGTGGCATCATGTGGCAAAAAGCAAGCTGTCACAGAGATTATTCTCAGACTCTCCAGGGACTGTTCTGAATGCAGTTTGATGCTGAACACAACCAGGAAGACACAAGATACCAACTGAGGGGCTATATAGGGTAATATGTAACAGCAAGAGGATAGAAAAATAGGAAGTAGACAGAAAACCTTTAGCTTATGTCAGAGAAGGATCAGGGATGCTGTGGTTGAAAGGAAAAGACCAACTGAAAATAAAATTAAATCCCTGAAAAAGAAAGGAATTTGAATCAAAGCAGATGAATTGAATCTTAACAAGGAGGCCTGAGACAGCAGGCTCTGCTATAGTGCAGTGATGCATGCCCCTTCCTGCCTCTAGGCTCTTTACTTCTTTGTTTCATCCTTCTGTTGACACTTTTATTTTCTTCCTCCCTCTTTTGTTTTTAATGAAAAAAAGGAGAAATTACAGCATTTTTTTTTTTTTTGCGTTTCTCTATCTCAAAAACAAAATGCCCCACCACCATGTTATCTTAATTAGTTAGTAGTTGCTCTTCAGGTGTGCTTCTTAACTTTTTTAATCTTTGCATTAACAGTTCTTGAGAAAATCAATTTAATTACAGTGAATAAAAAAACACAATTATTAAATTCCTTTACTGAATATATTCCCATATAACACCATGACATCTGAATGAATAGGTCATCAAAAACTAAACACAGCTTGAATACAGATGAAAAACTCTTTTTGCTGATTAAAATTCATCTGCCAATATAAAAATCATTACCTGTCCAAAAGGCACAAAAGGAGGTGGTCCACCTTCAGTTCCAATATTGCTTCTATTGTGTTTTGACAAGCTCTGTGAGAAAAGTGAGTCACAAAATAGATATCAACATTAAATATATAATTCCAACATTTACAGTGCACCAGAACTCTACTTATTTTAATACATTCTTATTTTAAAAAGACAACACACAGAGAGAAAAAAAAAAACTTTTTATAAAATATTTCAGACTATATAAAATATTTTATTCCTAACTTCAATAATTAGATAAAGGCCTTCTCCTAATCTCCCCATACCAAACACACATTTACGTGTTAGCTGATTTGGCTCAGTGGATAGAGAATCCACTGAAGGGTACTGGGTTCGATTCAGGTCAAGAGCACATGTCCAGCTGAAACCGGTTTGGCTCAATGGATAGAGCATCGGCCTGCAGACTGAAAGGTCCCACGTTCGATTCCAGTCAAAGGCACGTACTTTGGTTGCGGGTACATCCCCAGTAGACGGTGTGCAGGAGGCAGCTGATCGATTTTTCTATCTCATCAATGTTTCTAACTTCTATCTGTCTTTCCCTTCCTCTCTGTAAAAAAAATAAAATAAAATATATTAAAAAAAAAAAAAGCACATGTCCAGTTGTGGGTTCAATCTCCAGTGGGGGGGTGTGCAAGAGGTAGCTGATCAATGATTCTCTCTGATCATTGATGTTTCTATCTCTCTCTATTCCTCTCCCTTCTTCTCTGAAATCAATAAAAATATATACATTAAATTTAAAAAATACTTCTATAAAAAAACAAACACACACACATTCATGACAATTTTCAGAAGTATTTACCAAGCTACTCCTATAAGAACAAAACACAGTAGAAAACCCTCCTCAACAAGTAGCAAATTCAAGGATAACAGACTTAGGTAAAATTTTTACTTTAAAGCATATCTATATATATAAAAGTCTAAGTGACAATTAAGATGGAACAACCAATGCAGTAGCTCAACATAGGAGCTGCCCCAACCCACAAGCCCCAATTGCTGATGGGGACTGCTGGCCACCCTCTTGGTTCCTCCCCCCAGTAGGCAGTGCCTGATTAACCTGCCACCCACCTGCTGTGGCAGTGGTTGGCCCCTCTTCCCAGCTGGTAGGTCTCAATCACTTGGTCAAAGTCAGGCCCCAGGCTGGGACAGGGAACTGGGGGTGGCAGTTACAGGTGGCAAAAAAACGAGGCGGGGGAGAGGCAGGAAACCTGATTGGCCCTGATCACAAACCAGGCCCAGGGACCCCACCCATGCATGAATTTGTGTACTGGGCCTCTAGTTAAAACTATAATCTGATAGACAAATATTCTCTGAAAATTACCTTTCAAATGATTTTTTTAGACATAAAATCTATTAGCAAACAACGTAATTATCATATTGCAATATAATAAGAAATACATATTTGGTCTTTGTCCCCAATTCTTGCAACAGAGTTCAGAAGTGTTGTAACCAGAAACAGTTTATGGAAATACTGATAACAGTGATTTCCAATTATTTAAAGAGATTAAATTGTTACATTTCATAATATGCTGATTCTTTTCAATTACAAAAAATATCCTTAATAAAGACTTAGTTTCATTGGAATACCTTCTTATGACAGATATATGGAACAAATTGAAGATTTGATGATTCAGAAAAATAAAAGACAAAAAAAGACAAACAAAAAAGACTTGTTTTAAAAATCAATTTATATTCTGACAAATATTTTAAATAATTGAATGTTATTTAATAAAAATAAGCTTCCAAACTCTAATAATTTTGCTTTCTTTTTTCTCCAGCTCTCATGTTTAAAATTGCTCCTTGCAGGGGCAATTTCTCACATTATAAATTCCTTTGAATATCATGAGGAATGTTCAAAAGGATGGACTCCTTCTAGCCATCCATTCCTCCTATCTGTTTCGAGATGTTAACATATATCTGTTTAGTACCAGCTGTCATTTAACACAGCTTCTTAACTATAAACTTTTCCATACACTTTTTAGTAATTATCATTATAGAAAGTGTCACCTGTGTTTTTATACCATTATTCAAAAATTAACTCAAAACAGACCAAAGACCTAAATTAAGAACTATACTCATAAAAACTTCTAGAAGAAAACAGAGGGAGAAAAATTTATGATTTTGGACTTGGGTTTGGTAATGACTTCTCAGATATGACACCAAACACAAAAGTAACAAAAGAAAGGAAAGACAGATAAAATTGAACTTCATAAATACTTTTATGCATCAAAGGACACTATCAACAGAGTAAAAAGACAATCCCTGAAATGTGAAAAAATAATTGCAAATTATATATCTGAGAAGGAATTGATATCTAGAATATACCAAGAAATCACACAACAAAAAAGAAAACTGATTTAAAAATTAGCGAAGATCTTAAATTGATACTTCTCCAAAGAAGATACACAAATAGAAAATACTACTAAGCATATGAAAAAAAAAAAAAGAGTTGACAAGGATGTAGAAAAATTGGATCCCTTGTACATTACTGATAAGGATGTAAAATGGTGCTGATGTCACTGTGGAAAACAATATGGTAGTTACTAAAACAAAATTATGCTATAACTTACGATCCCTCAAATTCTACTTCTGGGTATATGCCCAAAAGAAATGAAAGCGAAAACTTGAACAGGTATTTATAGGCCCGTGTTCATAATAATAGCATTATTCACAATAGCCAAAAAAGTAACAAAAGAAAGGAAAAACAGATAAAATTGAAAACAACTCTAATGCCATCAGTGGATGAATGAACACAAAGTCACACACACACACGAATATTATTTAGCCTTAAAGTTAGGAAATTCTGACATGCTACAATATGAATAAAACTTAAAAGACATTATGCTAAGTAAAATAAGCTAGACAAAAAAAGGATAAATATTATATGATTCTACTTATGTAAAGTACCTAAACTAGTCAAATTCATAGAAAGAAAAATAAGAATCATGGTTGCCAAAGATTAGGAGTAAGTGGGAAATGAGAAGTTAATGTTTAATGGTACAGAATTTCAGTTTGGGAAGAGACAAACCACTTTCCTTCTTTTCCTCACCTGTATGTAATCAACTTGCTCCAACTATACCAGCTGCATATGATTTAAATATTGTTCAATGTTCTCTTCCCCTATTTATTTTACAAGAATATTTAGGGCCTTTTTAATTCCAAAATTTCCTCTATGAATTATGATTTCTATGTGTGCATTTGGTTTCTGTGTCTACTACCTGCCAGATGTTCAAGTAATTGAACTCTCCATGGTTTCTACATTGCTATGGTTACCAAATCAAAAAACTATAAAATGATAGAGAATTATAATTATAGTAAGGTGTTTTTAAACTTTTTAATGTAAACTTTTATTGCTTCCTAACAAGAAATACTAACAGGCTTTCAGGAAACAAAGTGCAAAAATACATAATAAAACATTATAAGGACAACTATGAAACTACTACTAATCTATCCTCCGTGTGTGTGTGTGTGTGTGTGTGTGTGTGTGTGTGTGTATGTGTGTGTGAGAGAGAGAGAGAGAGAGAGAAATCGGAAGCTCTTAGAATGTCTAACTGACTTTTCAGTCAATGAAGTAGTTTAAGCTGGGTTGGGAAAATTATATAAGATGTTGGTCTGACTGGAGAACACTTTACCACATTTTTAAAAATCTCTAAATAGAATAATTATATAATCTCTAATTATATATCAACTTGTGAAAGGAAAGAATCACATAAAATGGGTGCAGCTTTGCTGGGAAAGTTAAAGTTCATAAATTTGGCTCTTTATTAAAACTATCAAACCTCCATTTACTTTCTTTGGCAACATTTTCAACTAAACAATGAAGTTATGAAACATTATCTTATACTGCACAGCACAGCAGTCCCAAATGTAGCACGGTATTATCATAAGGAATGAGTATTAAGAAATAAAATATGTGCTTAATTCTCCTTATCTACTTACCTCCCAACAGAGGCACTTTCAAACTAAGAAAGTAGAAAAAAGTAATATATCATAAAATACCAGGAGTTTGAAATACTGTTAGGCCCCTTTGCCCACTTTAGGCAAGAACTGAGAGTAACACAAGAACATTAATTTTAGCTCAAGGAGTAATTAGCTTTTTATGCTTTTTAATTCATTCATTTCACAATTATTTGCTATGATGTTTATTACATGTAAGACTCAGAGCAACCACTTTGGAGATATAGGAAAGCTCAGGCCCATTACCTATCAACTGTCTAATTATAAAATAAACTAGTTAACAGTTCTTAGGGTCCACTTTCTGATCTATATAAACATAAAACTCCCCCATAAGACTGTTAGGAGGATGCAAGAGCTCAGCACAATACCTACACACTGCTCAATAAATATTTATAGAACTGAACACAGATGACACAAATGAGAATTCTGACCTTCAGAGGCCTAACGAAGATAAGAAATATAATTTTAGTGCTAAAAAGTGATACACCTCTTAAAATGGATAAAGTGTCCCAAGAATTCAATAAAAGAGCAACTACTTTACTTTGTGAAGAAATAAGCATTTGATCTGAGACTAAAAGCATGAGGACAATTTGGCTATGCAGGCATTATGAGAGAGAACACAAGATGAGTGGCATAAAAGTGGGAAAATCTTTCCATCCCTCCCCCAAAAGTAGAATTGAGAAAAGCATAGATAGTCAATGAAAGAGTAAGTAGTTTCATTCTTTTGGAATCAAGTACAAGGCTGGAAAGAAACTATTTTTTGTATTCCATGTGTCACACTTGGAGAGGAACTGGGCACTGAGTGAAGCTGAGGGGATTGCCCAAACCCATAGGCCGGCATAGCCTGGGGTCCAGCCTCAGCCTGAGCTTCACCATTGTCCTTAGCATTGTAACATGTTCCATTTTTGCTCCCCTCCCCAATTCAGTCTGAACATCCAGACCCACAGCTCCAACAGCGCAATTGGTGGCCTGGTTGGAGACCTTGACTGTTTTTCAGGAGTAAAAAAAATGTATATATAATCAAATGTATATATAATCAATATCAATCAGTCCAGGGACCTTGTGGAAAGTAAAACTAAAGTAGTCCATGTCTACCTGAAGTGCTTAACAATAAAGCAAGGTAGGATGAGTTAAAAAAAAAAAAAAAGGTAAACAGTTCCATTTGGATAGATCAAAATCTATGTGAAATAATTGAAAAGATAAACTTGAACTAGGGCTAGATTATTAACAGCATTGAATCCCAAACTAAGGTACTAGAAATAAAAGCAGAGTGTGATATGTTCTGAGTTATGTTGAAGGAAGAAAATAAAATAGATGAAAAGACAGAGAAAGAATATGTATATAGATCAGTTTAAAGGCTACTACAGCAGTCCACACAAGAGATACTAAAGACTTAAACTAGAGTAATAGCAATTCACCTGGAGAGCAAGAGACTGATATAAGATCTGACTGCAGTGGATCAACAGAATTGGAAAGTAGAGGAACAATTACTAGATAATCTAGATGACCCCGAGGATGAAAATATTGTTAACCTAAATTGGGGAAACATCAACTAAAGTAACTAGAAAGAACCTAGTCACAAGAATCCCTATATTATAGTGAAATTCTAATTTGCATTCACTAGTATGTATATGTGTATGTAAATGAAACAACTATGCAGTATGCTTTCATATATATATTTGTATATATGCACAAACATGTGCTTTGCAGAAACAATGATATACATTACACACGAGTTATAACTGGTATCTTAAGAGTTTTGAAAACTTACCAGTAAAACAACTTTTCAAAATGACATTTGCTTTAGAGGAACAATGTGTTTAAACAAAGGTACATAGTTTCTATAAAGATTCCTCTATTCCATTCTATTCAACTCTGTCATTATTCACTATGGGAAGGTCTCCTTAAAATGCAGACTGCAATAAGAAGAGTGTAGTGCTTCAGAAGCTGAAGTCTTTATTCTCAGTTACACTTACTCTCTGTAGCTCCCACTTCTCAATAAGGTGTTCCACTTCCCCCCCCAGGATGGTGGTGTTGGAGTCATTCAGGAGCAGAAATCCATTTTTTATATCCACGGTGCCTGAGAGCTTAACTTTAGTTCCAGGCGGTGTGTTCAGGCTAATGCAAAGAAAAAACAAAGTTAAAACATGCTGAAGCTCTTCCTCAAAACTGATTCAGTCTCGTATTATGAGCTGGTCAAGTTCTTCAAAATGAACTGACACGAAAACTGTTTTTCAGGAGTAAAAAAAATGTATATATAATAAAAATCATACCTCAGAAATAGATAAATAGAATAAAATATATGAATGCACTTTCCCAATAATACCATGCTATATAAATATGATTTGCCATTTTTCCCCCTGAGCTTTGGCTATACACTGCCATGATATACTGTATTACAAATTTAAATTTTATCAAAGGAAAATATATCTGACCAGTAATAGTCCTAGAAATTTTATATATATACTAGTAGCCCTGTGCACAAATCCATACACCAGTAACTCTCTGCAGGGCCTGGCCACTCTGTGCCTGCTGCCCAGAGGCTCTCCACCAATGCAAGTGTTCTGCACCCTGGCTTGGCCAGAGGCCCAACCATGGCTGGGCACAGAACACTTGCCTCATTGCTGTGACAGCAAAGCAAGCATTCTGCCAGGCTGCTCACGCTGCCTGATCTCAGCAGCCACCCTTCTGGGACTGAGGGACCACAGCAGGGCTGAGAGGACTGGGTGCCACCATCTTGTGGCGATGGGCACCACCAGCTTTGTAATGGAGTGACAGTTAATTTACATATTACCCTTTTATTTGATAGGATTATTAGATAGGATGAGCTATCATAATTCACAAAAATAATGTTCTTATTTGTTACCCATGTAATTAAATATCAAATGAGAGTTCTTTATTGTAAAGAGTACTAACCTAAAAGAACTTTTCTATAATAGACTAATATTATCAGTTTGCAGGTAAACATTACACTATAACTCCTTTTACAAAGACCAGAGACAAGGTGTTTATCCTCCTACTAACCTTTTGGTAGAAGAAACAATGGAAGAAATCCACTTCATCACATAGGTTTATTCTAAAGTTAAAGCACATTAACTGAGCCCCACCTCATCTCTTTGCCCATTTAGCAAGTGGAAAAGCATTCCAAATAGGATAAAGACGGTTTTAAAACACTAAAAATGGATTAGAAAATCATGCCAAAATGGCTTCACATTGTTCACATTTTAAAAGCTCATGACATTCACTATAGGCTGATATATACAAAAGCAAATCAGTGAAAGCACTGGTTTATTCTAGAAAAAAAAAAAAAGAAAGAAAAGAAAGAAAGGTTGATAAAAGAGTTATTACTAAGATGAAGAAACAGAATATGCCTGTTTTAAAGCTTCAGAGTCTGCATGCAGAGCAAGATGTTTTGTGTTACATGCCATTGAGTCAGCTCTGACTCCTGGGACCTTATAGAAATGTCCAAATGTCTGGACAGCTTACAGCCAGCTTGCAGCACGCCCCTAATCTTCTCCAACACAGGAAATGTGAGAACAAATGGTTAATACCTTTCCTCTCTAATCAGAGAATACATAGCTTAAATCACTCTGATATTGCTAAGGCAGGATAGGAGAAGTTAAGAAGGAAGAGTTTTATCTCATCCACTAAACAAAGAAGTCAGCTGTCTTGGGGAAAGAAAGGGGGAGTTTTATCTCACCCACTGAACAAAAAAGCCAGCCATCTTGGGACTTGCCAGATATTCTCATATATTCTGGGAAAGGCCACAACAAAGTAAAAGGGGGACCTTGAAATCTGCTCCGTGCCTAAGATATCTGAAAGAGGAGCCTTGAAACCTACAGACAGGGTATAAAACCACTTGAACCTCCACTAGGCTGAAAAGCATGTTTGTGCTTCATAAGCCAAATATATTTTGATAAATTTGTTTGCCATGCTTCTTTGACAAATTCGCTTTATTACAACACAAATGTCCAGTGTCACTTGCTTGAAGTCTTTCCTACAAGACTGACAAGCAACAAGGAGACGACAGCCCTCTCTCTCCACTGGATAATACCTTTTCTGGTGACAATAATACCTCCAGCACCCAATAAAGGAGCTGGAATACAATGGATGCTAAATGCTTGTTAAATGCTTATTTAAGAGAGAAGTATGAAATGAAAAGCTCAAAGCAGCAAACATAAGCATATAAAATAACAAAAAGGTCAGAGCCTTTTTTAACAAGTGCCTAATGAAAATTTCCATTTCAGAAAATAGAGCTCAAACTGACCTAATGAAACACTGAAGATCCCCTCCCTTATTGTTTTTCTCCATGCCAACATGCATGATTATGAAGCCTCTTATGAAAATATCAAAAGAAGGATTTGGAAACTTCTGCCTTATGGAGTTCCCATTTCTCTTACAAAGTAGGGTGGCTATGAACCTCCCATTTCCTTAGAAAACTCATTTGCTATGAACTTTCCTAGAACACAAAATAGTGTAATGGACACAGTTAATTGTCCAGAAAGAATTATAATGTAGTTAAAGAAATTTGAATGACCTCAAATTTACTGACATGATTGAAAAGATTACTTTTCATGCAAAAACACCTTATATTTCTGTTTTAATAATTAACTTCATAATGAATATTGAAGCAAAGAGAAACTAACTCCATTATTACCTATTTTTCTATACAGATAAATTAGAAATATAAAATTCAATTTCTTCTTAAAAGTTCTAACATGCACTTAAGAATTCATACCTTCTTCTCAAAGTTCTTAAAACAAAATCCATTTTGAAAAGCACCTTCAAATACTGTAACAAAATACAAAATAAAGTACCAATCACCTTATTTTTGACATATAACTGTATTCTACTGCTGTGCAACTTATATGACCATCAGTCATCTGTAGCCGCAACATTCTTGGTGCAGCCTGAGACTCTTCATTATCCTTTGGCGCAGCAACATTGCGAATTTTCTGAATTTGCAAAACACATGGACCTTCAAGCTGTCAAAACACAAATAAATATCACTTTTTAGCCACAGCTTTGTTTTCATTTATTATGCATCTCTTTTCCTTAATGATCAAGCTTTATGATTTATAATGATCACTTCAATTAAATAAGATCAAAACTGAAATTATATTACATAGATCAGGGTGAAGTGTCTCCTAAAAAACATTTAAAAAATAATTCTGGATTCATTTTCAGAAAGTAACAAGAAAACTTTAGGAAAACAAAATTATATTTCTGAGTCAAAGTTGTATTAATAAATGCTTTTAGTCTTATGTAATCTAAATTGTTCACATAGATCCGCCTTCTCCTCCCATTCACATTAAGATACATTCTGGAATTAAAGACTGTAATTTTTAAAGAAACATCAGCTTTACAGTAGTAATTAAAAGTAATGTTTTCTGTTCAAAAACATCAAATTCAAAGTATACCATATTCTAGCATAAACAAAAAACAATATTCTAAAATTTAAACTATTTAAAGTTTAAGAGGTGTGAGCTCTACTTATTTTCACATTTCCTTTTTAAATGAGATTAAATCTAATGCTATATTATAGGCATTGTCAGTGAGAAGAAAATTGTTCTCTCTTGCCACATTTCAATCAAAGACAAAAATCTAACTCAGGGACTAGATATTATGTTAAACATTTCATATAATGAAACAATAATGGCATGATTGGAAATCACAGCAAATTCTGTGTGCATGTCTGAAAAATAAATTTAACATAAAGAGATACTTTTCACATTATTAAATACTAGAGGCCCGATGCATGAAATTTGTGTAAAAGTAGGCCTGCCTTCTGCCAGCACCAGCTTACCCCTGGCACCTGCGACCCAGGCTTCCCTCTGGCCACTGGCAGGCACCTGACCTGGGTTTCCCTTGTAGCCCCAGCTTTGTCTAGAAGATCATCGGAATGACATCTGGAAGGCCTTCTGGTCTAATTTTAGCATATTATGCTTTTATTATTAAATATTATACCTATAAGTAATATGTCAGCAAGAAATAAAAACTTCTTGTTATAGTCTTTTAAGTAAAACCTTTCTATGTATGTTAGTTTAATTTATATTTTCAGCAAAGAGAAATGGGAAATGATTGACATTTTATACTTAATTTCTCAAGCATATCTCCAGTTAACAATTTTCTATTCCATATTTACGAGTATTAAGCCTACAAGGTCCAAATGATAGTTAGAGAAAAAAGGCTAAAAAGTCATCTAAATTTTAGTCATTAACAAAAATTTCAAGTTGAAACAAAAACCCTTAGCAGCATATATATATATATATATGTATATATATATATATATGCTGCAAATTCAAAATGAAATTTGTCTTGTTTTTGTTAATTTCATTAAAATAAAGACATTCTCTTTCTTTTACTACTCCCAATATTTTTAGCCTAAACATTGACAAATATTTAATCTGCTAATACAGTTCACCAAGCACAAGTCTATTTAATTAAAATGAAATGAAAAATTCAACTCTTCAGTCTCACTAGCCACATTTCAGGTGTTCTATACTCGACAATGCAAACATAGACTGTCTAAACCACTGCAAAAAGTTCTACTAGGCAATCTGTATTGTTCTATACCTATGAGCTCCCAACCACAACCTGTGCAACCTGAGGAGTACACATCCATGGAAGTATGGGAGGGAAACACTTGTTTCTATTTAATTTATAGTGCAAAATAATTAAACTTTCCTAATATTTCATATCCAGATCTACAAGATATATCACTCAGTACATGTGACATACAATTCATCTTTATGGAATTCTGGAAGTTGATATAGCACCTTCATTGATTTGTTTGCTTGATTGTGATAAACTGCCTTTTATTTGTGCACAGCTAAGTGGACATATAGTTTTAGCCATTAATGCTTACAAAATGTACAAGTGGCTTTTTAAAATCTTACCAAAGAAACACAAATTGAAGATAATGCCAATGACTCATATACAGTGTAGGAATCAGACTGTTTTTGCTGATCTCCTACCTCTGATTGACCATGAGAACAAAATGCTGGGGAATGCTAGGGTAGAACAGCTGCCCAACTCTTGATAGCAAGCAGCAAGTTTACTTATTTGATTACTCCAATTCCTGGCCTCCCTTTTAGTGGATTAAATAAAGGACTCTTAAAAAAATACAAAAGATAACATTCACTTGGAGCCTGTAAACATAACCTTACTTAGAAAAGGGGACTTGGCAGACATTAGGTACGGTAAGCATCTAGAGAATAGGTGATCCTGAATAAGGATGATTCTGAAATTCAAGATGACTTGCCTTATAAGAGGAAGGAAAATTATCATGAAAACACACGGATTAAAGCCATGTGAAAATGGACATAGAAACTGGAGTTGCATACCTTCAGGCCAAGGACAACAAAGATTATCTATAGTTAACAAGCTAGGAGTCAGACCATGAAACAGATTCTCCTTCAGAATCTCTAGAAAGAACCCACCCTGCTGACACCTTGATTTTAGATTACTGGTCTACAGAATTGTGAAATAATACATTTCTGTTGTGTTACACTATTACACAAAGTTTGTGGTAATTTGTTACAGCAGACTCAAGAAACTAATACACCCACCTATGGACTAAGTAGTCTGATTGGGAAGAATATACTATATGTACTGGGCTCATCCTCATCCTCCTTTTTGAGAGAGACAGTAATTTTAAAGCTTGATAATTCAAATTACCAAATGACTATCAAAAGATTACATCAACAAAACAACAAGAGAGACCACTACATGGGAGAACATATTTGCCAATGTTATATCCGATAAGGGTTTAATCTCCAAAATTTATAGGGAACGCATACAATTTAGCAAAAAAGAAGATAGTAGACAATCTATAATTTTGTTAAGCTTAAAAACCTCATATTTTTTAAGAATAATTATGTACTTAACTAAAATATTTTTGAAAGTCAAGGAAAGCTAAACTTCAAATTCACAAGAACCATTTCTTAGTATGGCAAGACAACAAGTTAGGATACATACATAAGTAAGCAAAAAAGGTATTTGTTCTAGCTCTCACATTGGCTGAGGTTTCATAGGCACTCACTTCATTAAGCTTCAAAACATATTATATGTTTGGTCCTGGCCTGTGTTGCTCAGCTGATTGGAGCATCATCCCCTACACCAAAAGGTGGTGGGTTTGATTCCCAGTCAGGGAGCATACAGGAGACAAGCGATCAGTGTTTCTCACATCAATGTCAATATCTCTCTCTCTCTCTCTCTCTCTCTCTCTCTCTATCTCTCACACACACACACACACACACACACACTATCTCTCTCTCCTCCTCCCCCTCAATAAAAACATGTCCTCAGTTGAAGAAACCCTAGTTTGTAGTATTTGCCCATTTCCATGGCTGATTTCAACTACCAACTAGATGTTACTGAACTCTAAATTGGGAAGAGCTGCTGAGGATCAGCATTTAGAAGTCTGAAAAGCTGGATCCAGCACAGTGCAAGCTTCCAGCTTTACACTCTGTATCATGGATCTCACTGGCCCTGGATGTCCCCCTGGAAGCTCCATCCAACTGTAGCTTATGCTACTAGCAGAGAGGATTCCCCACAATTCCGACTTATTCATGTGACTAGTCCAGGTCCAGCACAGGCACATTGATTAGCAGAACTGAGTCACAGATATGCATGGCAAAGGAGGCTGAGGAAAGTATCTGGCATTTTCTTCTTTACCACCAAGGTTCTGAAAATGGGAAATTACCCTCAAACACAGGAAGAGAATTCAGGTTCTAGGAATTATTTCTAAGAGTCCACTATGCTTATCTTCTGTGCATTGTTATCAATCAATAAGGTTTTGTCAAGCTCTATTTTCTATAGTTTGTATAATAAATTGCTGGTTTCGGTTTTATATTTTCTAAATAGAATAATACCACACATGGTATGTTTGTGGATGTGTGTTTATATGTGTGTGTATGTACATACATACAGTTACCCTTGAACCATGGTTACACAGGTTCATCTATATGTCAGGTTGTTGTTGTTTGTTTGTTTTTTAGTAAATACTATAAATGTATTTTATCTTCCTTATGATTTTCTTAATAACATTTTCTTTTCTCTAGCTTACTTTGATATAAGAATACAGCATATAACTCATCTAGCTTATACAACATGTGTTGACTGTTTATGTTATCAGAAAGGCTTATGGTCAACAGCTGGCTAATAGTAGATAAGAATGTGGACAGTCAAAATATGTGCAGAATTTTTAATTGTGCAGGGGGATGTTGACACCCCTAACTCCCACACTGTTTAAGGATCAATTGTATACTTATAAACACATATATACCTTCCTACCTAATATTTTAAATAGCCCTCAAATGGGGATCTGCCCACTGTTATCTCATTGAGAATTACATCAGCAAATCCAGTCTAGCAAGAAAAGCAACCTCCTACACCTCACCAAGATGACAGTTACCCCTTCACTACATGTAGTTATGATGTTGCAGCTGTCTCACTATATTGGCTGCTAGTTTCTCAATTTCATATTAGACTATGTGCTCCAATAAGACGGAGCTGTCCTATTACCTCTGCATCCTTTGGACTTAGCCTAAATATATATGTATTCAAAAACTGCTCAATAAAGTATTCCCTTGTGTTTTTAACTATATTTTATCAGCACTTAACAAATATGCCAAAAAGTGTGGTAGAATCTTTACATAAGTTATTTACTTCTAGAACTATAATGTTAATGTGAGGTCATTTGTGTATCTTTAAGAAACTAGAGCAGAGGGTAAAATACTTTGCTAGAGGTTACTCAGCTCGTAAGAGGCAAAATTAGAATTCAAATTCTGTCTCACACTGAAGTCCATTGTCTTTCTATTACACATCCTAAAACTATGCTATTTTTTTGTACATGCTAATAGCAGGTATAACTATAAAGAACAATGGAAACATTAATTGTTAAAAATTAATTCTTCTCAAAAACAGTCAAGAAAATTAGAAGAAAAGTGGCGTTTAAGCTGGCTGAAGAATCAGGGGCAGGCTGCCTGGCACTGAGAGCAGACTTTCCATTCCCAGGGCAATTATTAAGGTGCTGCAGCAACAGAAGACTGGCTTCAGGAAGCTGCAATTCCTTCGTCTCTAAAGTAAAAGGGTGGCAGTGATGATTTCATCTTCAGTGCTATTCTGAAGAGATAATTCATATAAATTACTCAACTTGGGGGCTAGCACAGAGTAGGCTCTCTATGAAGAGGAGAAGGAGAGTTTACTGTAAACCAGGGTTCTCCTAGATAAGTTAGGAGCTTGTACCAGAAATGGTCAAGAGGAAAACAGGGATGCTGAAAGGAAAGGCTTTGGGAGATTAGTCCCAAATCTCAATCTCAAATTTTTCAAGTGATATTCATAAACAGCAAGAAAAAAAAGAAAGAAAAAATTAATAAACAGTGATAAAAGATATATCTGAATCATGAATGTGGTGATATATTTATCAAAAGATCTCTAAAAGTCTCTATACCTTAGGTAATTTTAAAACAGGATACCAGGTATGTGTGATAATTTAAAAATAAACAACATAATTATGGCTAGGTTTTCCCAAACTTGAAATATCCTGTAAAAAGCATCAATTTATACATCAAAATAATACTACAGCACATAATTTCTTTTCTCAGTCATTCAGAGTTCTTACTGCCAATAAATACAAGGAAAACTTGGGGTTCCCAGTGAAAAGTAACACTGCTACTGTGTCCTTTGCTTATTTCCACATCCCTATCCTTCACCTTTTTAGCTTCCTGTTCTCTGGGAGAATTTTTTTTTTTAAGTATGGTGAAAAGTTTGCTGTCAATTATCAGAAGGGTATCAATCCAATATAAACTGTTTTATGCAATTATCTTAAAGTCCACAGAACTCCTACTAGTAATTACCAGTAAGTACTTACAAATAAAGCATAGTAATATCAGGCTTTCAGTAATCCACTATTTCTAAAAAGCACATTTTTAATTTTAATAACTCACTAAAAGGACCACTGGTAAATTGTATTATTTACCACAGAATACACAAATATGTAAAACAATGCTATTTGACTTAAATTAAAACAAATTTTTCAATTATTTTTCTTTTTAAAAACATCTGATTTTGGGATTGTGGCCGGAGGCCAGCGCAGTGGTGAGGGGCAGAGCCAGGGTGGGGGGAAAAAAATCTAATTTTATAACTGAAGGTCTGAATTTTTAGGACAGTAATGCCATCTTGTGTTTGATGTCGGTATTGCCAAAGCTTTGAGCAGGTCAGGTCCAGAGGTCTTTAATCACAGTTTCACATTTAAAAAGGGATATACAACCTGTCAGTCCTAGAACTTACATGAAAAAAAATAAACACAAAATTGAAAGCTTTTCCTTTTAAGGCTCCTCAGTGATGCATAAGGTCATCACATAGCTAGAATGGGTAACAAAGTATTTTTACATTAACTTATATTTTATAATTGATTTCTGCACCTTGCTTCGAAGATTAAAACTCTGAAAGTAAATACATCAAAATACTAATTTTAGAGAAGAATATGAAAAATATTAAATAGTTTAAAAGGAATTCTAGTTTTATTTCTTTTGTATCATAATTTTTCCCGATGATTTTTAACTAACAAGTTATTTTGTTTCAGGACCTTATAGTATCTAAGAAATGCAAAGCCAGCATGAAAAATCTCAGAAAAGATGCTTCCCCACCATACATCCCTCCACTCTCACCATCTTCATGACTTAAACACTAAGCAAACACTGCCTATGGGAAAATCTCTCCGGCTTGGTAGCCTAGAGAAAATGTCATCTTCCCACTCTCGCCATTTTTTAAGCTTTGCATCAAGATTGTAGAGAAAATATAGAAACTGCAAAATAATGTTAAGAAGTGAATGAGAGTAAAGAAGAAAAAGAACTTGAGCAAAACTATCCTATATAATAAAGAGGTGATATGCAAATTGACCATCACTCCAACACACAAGACGGCGGCCCCCATGTGGACACAAGATGGCCACCACAAGATGGCCAGCAGGGGAGGGCAGTTATGGGTGCTCAGGCCAGCAGGGGAGAGTAGTTGGGAAGGACCAGGTCTGCAGGAGAGGGCAGTTGGGAGGATCAGGCCTGCAAAGGAGGGCAGTTGTGGGGGACCAGCCCTGCAGGGGAAGGCAGTTGGGGCGGGGAGGAGGAATAGGCCAGCAGGGGAGAGCAGTTGGGAGGGATCAGACCTGCAAGAGAGGGAAGTTCTAGGCAATCATGCCAGCAGGGGAGAGCAGTTGGGAGGGACCAGGCCTTCAGGGGAGGGCAGTTGGGAGAACCAGGCCAGCATGGGAGGGCAGTTAGGGGCAATTGGGCCGGCAGGGGAGCAGTTAAGCATCAATCAGGCTGGCAGGGGAATGGTTAGCGAATAATCAGGTTGCCAGGCAGAAGTGGTTAGGGGCAATCAGGCAGGCATGCAGACAAGTAATTGGGAGCCAGCAGTCCTGGATTGTGAGAGGGATGTCCAGCAGCCTGTTATCAGGCCTAAACATGCAGTCAGACATCCCTTGAAGGGTCCCAGATTGGACAGGATGCAGGTTAGGCTGAAGGACACACACACACCCCATGCACAAATTTCATGCACCAGGCTTCTAGTCCTATATAAAAAAAAAAATAGGTAATATGCAAATTGACCATCACTCCAACACACAAGATGACCACCTCCATGTGGTCAAAGATGGCCAACCCCACGTGGACACAAGATGGCCACCACAAGATGGCCAGCAGGAAAGGGCAGTGGTGGGCAACCAGGCCAGCAGGGGAGGGAAGTTAGGGATGACCAGGAAGTTAGGGGAGGACATTTGGGAGGTGACCAGGCCTGCAGGGGAAGGCAGTTGAGGGCAAGTGGGCCAACAGGGGAGGACAGATAGGGATGACCAGGCCAGCAGGGGAGGGCAGTTGGGGGCAACCAGGTCTGCAGGTGAGGACAATTAGAGGCAATCAGGCCAGCAGGGGAGGGCAAGGAGCAACTGGACGGTAGGGGAGCAGTTTGTCGTCAATCATGCTGGCAGGGGAGTGGTTAGCAGGTGATCAGGCTGGCAGGCAGAAGCAGTTAGAGGCAATCAGGCAGACAGGCAGAAGGTAGATGAGCGGTTGGGAGCCAGCAGTCCTGGGTTGTGAGAGGGATGTCCAACTGCCCATTATCAGGCCTAAACAGGCAATCGGACATCCCTTGAGGGGTCCAAACTGGAGAGGGTGCAGGCTGGGCTGAGTGAGGGACAACCCCCCACACATGAATTTCATGCACCAGGCCTCTAGTATTAATAATAAAGTTACCTGATCTTTTTACTATTCTACTTTCTCCCAAATTAGTCAGTGGTAACATCAGTTATTAAGACCAATTTCAAACTCCAGGTGACCATGCCCTTCTGAAGGCCCCAGGTTTGCCTTGGAACAGGAGATATGTAAATTAAATGTGTCTAGGATTAACTGTTTTCCCCTAAACACAGACTTACCATCTTTTTTTCATTTGGAAAATATGTGTTTTTGATTTCAGGGAGACAAGGAGAGGGAGAAAAAAATAGAAACATCAATGATGAGAGAGAATCATTGATCAGCTGCCTTCTGCATGCCTTTTACTGGAGATTGAGCCAGCAACCTGGGTACATGCCCTAATCAGGAATCAAACCATGACCTCCTAGTGATAGGATGACTCTTAACCTCTGAGCATTGGTCCCTACAATCTTTCTTACCTCATTACAGATCAGCTTTCCATTCTTCCTTTCCTCTTAAATTTCTAAATGCTGAAAAATGTGTTATCTAAGTTGTATTAATTATATTAAAAACAACACATTCCATTTGAGCATTTATTTTTGGCCACTCAGTAGAGGAAGTTTGGAGATTCCTCTCTACACTCCTTTAATTTTTCTCCAAGGAGAACTACTCTCGGCCCTGGAGATTCTCCAGCACATTTCCTTGACCCTGAGGCCTAATGAATAAGCTACCAATTGGCAGACACCTGCTGAGGCCCTAATGGAGGTAGCTCCTAAGACAGCCTCTTCCTGTCTCTTGCTTCTTAAGTATTTGTTCTAAAATACTGAGGTTCTCCAGTCATCAACTTTTTTTTTTCTCTCCCCTAAATATGGTATTATAAGCTCAGTCAGCATGGCTCAATGATTAAGCATCAAACTATGAACCACGAGGTCAGGATTAAATTCCTGATTAGGGCACATGCTTGGATTGTAGGCTTGATCCCCCATGTGGAGTGTGCAGGAGGCAGCCAATCAATGATTCTCTCTCATCATTGATGTTTCTATCTCTCTCTCTCTCTCATTTCCTCTCTGAAATCAATAAACATATATTTTTTTTAAATGGTACTATCACTGGCAGGCTTGGAACTTAATAGAAGAAGCAGAGCAGGGTTTATGGTGTGCTTTTATTTTATCATACTCAGATGAACTTAAATCCAGCAACAGAGTTCTGCATTAGGGTAGGGGTCAACATCCAGTTAGTGATGAAGCATCCATTTGCCTATTTCAATCACTGAATTCCTTGGATATCTATCAATAAGACACCCACGAAGGTAATAAGGATTTATGCATTCTTAGATCTGCGGTACAAAAGTCTCATCCTAACCTGCTTATAATCCTCAATCCTTGCCATACGCAGTGCACATTTAGTATATCATTTTTTAGTGTCAATAGGGAACTAAAGTTTGAATAAAAAAACAAAAATCTAACAAGATTAAGTAACTTGCCAGAAGTCACAAAAACTACTAAGCAGGAAAATCTGGATTTAAGTCCAGCCCAATGATGCTAAAACCTTCAACTTTCCACTATTCAACCAGTCCCTATCTTTTTATCCTTTCCCTCCACATATCATCTGAAACAAATCACAGCCATGCCTCTTATTCCTGAGACAATTAGTCTATCTCATGTTTTAAGTTTTCTGTCTACATTAGTTTTTGGAAAGTTAATTTCCAGTATGATCTATTTGGAACATCTCTATGCAACCCAGGCCTGCCCTTCCCTTTCTCAAACCTTTCTCTCTCTCTCTCTTTCATATAAAAATCTGACATAGCCAAAACCGGTTTGGCTCAGTGGATAGAGCATCAGCCTGTGGACTGAAAGGTCTCAGGTTCGATTCCAGTCAAGGGCATGTATCTTGGTTGCGGGTACATTCTCAGTAGAGGGCATGCAGGAGGCGGCTGACTGATGTCTCTCTCATCAATGTTTCTAACTCTCTATTCCTCTCCCTTCCTCTCTGTAAAAAGTCAATAAAACATATTTTTAAAAAATCTGACATGTTTAAGGAATAGGCATATATTACTTAAGCAAATACTGTACTTATTAAATGTTGTCCTATGTCTTATGCACAGATTAAAACAAATTTATTTAATTTTTTAATTTAAAATTTATTTTAAATGAGAACTACAACATACATAATTTAGTGACCAAAGACATGTCTTTATAATGACTCAATCACCGATAACTTGGCAAAATACTGGTTAATAAGCATTCTAATAAAGGCTTAAGTAAAGTAGCTTTTACTACATGTTTTATTTTATAAAGAAGCATAAATAGTTCAATTCATATCAATATATATTTCTTAAACATTTACTTTGGCCTAAAATAGTTATATTTTTATATCATATATGAGTTTTTACTAAAGTCAAATAAAATGAGCAATCTCTGTGATTCAGCTTCTAAAATTTCTATTAAAATTATTTTTCAAATCATCTTCACTATATGGTAAAGAGAAGTATATTTAGTGTTAGAAGTAGGTAGTGAAAGGAAAAATATAATCAAGAGGAAGAACAGGAAGAGGTTATCCAACTCAATCTGTTCCATGTGAAAAGAGTTTATAATTTATTTTATGTAAATAACTAAAGTCACTTAGTAGTAAGAATATTTTAAAAGATAAAATTTGACAGATAGTTCTACATTCAAAGGTGTTAAGTTGTTTTTTTTTACTGTTATTAGCTAAATTCAAAGAAAGTTCTAAAAAGACCACGAGTCAAACTTTTTCAAGGAAAAACTGTTCTGAGAAAGTGGAATGTGCAGTGTGCAGTTTTATCTTCATCATTCCCAGGGACATAGAGCAGCAGTGGATTCTCAGAATCCCTAAAGACACTGAAAGAGGAAATGGAAAACAAATAATACAGAAACCTCCCCATTTTTCCTGAATGTAGTAGTGCAGTGATGCGCAGACACTGCTTTTAATATTAGTTACTTTTACTGAAAGGGTTTTGCACTCATCACACTTGCCTAAGATTGCTTACTAAACTGGGGTTCCACAGGACAGCAGTTTTCTAAGTATGCTTCCCATGCTAAGAAATAAAGCAGAATCAACAGCCCATAGAAACTTGTTCAAAAACACAAATTCTCAGACTCTATCCAAATTCAATTGATCAGAAAACAAGGGTAGGGAAGGGTGAGAGATAGGAGTAGGCTGACAGTCTGTATTTTAGCTGAGCTTCAAGGTTGATCTTGGTGTATAATGAAGATTGAGAACTACTCCCACAAAAAAATAGGAAATGTAAGATACTAGCAAAGACCCTGAGAACAATGAAGTTGAATGAAAGCTTAAGGCTGAATAAACAAAGGAACTGAAGTTAAATGAAAGCTTGAGACTGAATTAACAACGGAACTAAGATAAATGGCTTTAGCAAAAAGAAAACTGTGGCAGGCAATGATTTTACAATTCTTGAGGAATATGAAGAATTATTTCCAGATGTTCTCCATTTCCCCTGAGGGAGAATAGGACCTGTGGACTTAAGAAATTTAGATTAAAATATAATCAAAATTTGCTGACATAGAGTGTTGTTAAACATTAAAATGAATTGCTAAAAACTTCTAGAACCCCTTCTCTGAGCATCTGCCTCAAAAATTAAAATAGATTAGAAACTCTTATGGTTCTGAACAAATACCATGGTTACTCAGCCATGAGAAAAGATGAAATACTGCCATTTGCAACCACATGGGTGGACCTTGAGAATATTACTCTAAGCAAAATAAGTCAGTCAGAAACAGCTAAGAACCATAGGATTTAACTTACATGTGGAATATAAAACTGAAAGTCATAGACACAGGTAATTAGAGGGAAGAGGTCTGGGAGGTAGTAAAGGGTAAAGAGGGCCAAATATATGGGGACAGAAGATGATTTGACTTTGGGTAGCAGGCACACAATGCAATACACAGATGAAACCTGTATGATCTTATTAACTAAGCCCAGTGCATGAAATTTGTGCACGGGAAGGGTCCCTATGCCTGGCCAGTGATCAGGGCCATTCGGGGCCTTCCAGCTTTGGCTGGAGCCTCCATTAGTTCCACACTTCCCTCTGGTGATCAGTGCATGTCATAGCAAGCAATTGAACTCCTGGGGGTGGAGAAGGGGTGGGAGTAATGGTGGGCTGGCAGTCTGTATTTTAGCTGAGCTTCAGGGTGATCCTGGTGTACAATGAAGACTGAGAACTATTCCCATAATCAAAAAGGGAATATAAGAGACTAGAGAAGACCCTGAGGACAATGAAGTCGAAGTCGAATTCCTGAGGTGACACTTTGCATATTACATATATATATATATATATACATATATATATATATATACACACACATACATATATATATATATAAAATCACTTAAAACTTATATGATCTTATTAACCAATGTTTATCTCAACATAACTAATTAAAAATAAGAAATTTAGCCCAGAAAAAAATAATACCATCTATTGCATAAGTGAGCTGGTATTTAGATATGTGACAAACATATGTTGTTATAAAATAAGTGTTTCAAATTATCTAAAATTATAAATATCTATGTACAATAATTATTTTAAACATTTCAGTGTTTAAGAATACATGTTCAAACACAAAACATACACTTTGAAAATATTTATTTAAATTAAAGATAATGATGTTCCGAGGAGAATCCAAGATGGCGGCATAGGTAAACACCTACACTGCTACCTCACACAACAATTTCAAAACTACAACTAAAAGACAGAACAAACATCATCCAGAACCAAAGGAAAGCTGGCTGAGTGGAAATTCTACAACTAGAAGGAAAGAGAGGGGCTCCCAGAGACCCAGAGGAGCTGCAAAAAACTGAGGTATGAAGACGCATGCGTTGAGAGAGCGGGTATTGGAGTACCTGGCTGACTTTCTCTGGCAGGAGGGAGACGGAGACTCTCAACGGCATTGAACCCCTTATCCTACAACACTAAACCACAAATCCAGCCAAAACTCATATGGGGGGAGTTTGGACTATGAAAAGTGAGAAGTGCATGAAAATTTAGGGGAGTTGCAAAAGATCAGAGATCTGGTGACGTACATGGCACTGTGCACAGAGGACCGACTGCTGATTGTGCCGCTGGCTTTCACGAGTGGGCGGGAGACACACCCTCCCAACTGTGCCACTTCTACCTCCACTAAACTCCCGTTTCAGGTGAAACCCTAGGAACCCAGACTCATATGGTCCTGGAGCGCAGGGGAGCCAGAAAGGCAGCAGTCTAGAGGCACTGCAAGAGCACGCGCGTGCACAGGGACCGCTCCAGTGATTACCCAGTCATGTGAGACTCAGGGGCTGTGGAGGTGGGACCGACTGGAAGGCAAGGCAGTCCCTTTTAGACCTGAGATTCCACCCATCCCAAGCTCAACAGAGAGGCTTTTGCAGTTTTGCAAGTCTGGTATCATAAGGCTGAATCCAACACAGAAAATCTCCCAACATAGTGAAAATGCCGAGACAAGGGAAGGGATCACAAACAAAAGAAATGGAGGGAAAAAAAATGACTGGATATAGAGTTCGAAACCATGCTTATAAGGTTTTTCAAGAATATCCTAGAAAAATTGGATAAAGTTAGCGAGACCCAAGAGGAGATGAAAAAGAACCAACTAGAGATGCAAAAGATCCAACTAGAGATGGAAAAGGACCAACTAGAAATTAAACATACACTGACTGAAATAAAAAATATTATACAGAGAACTAACAACAGACTAGAGGAAGGCAAGAATCAAGTCAAAAATTTGAAATATAAAGAAGCAGAAAACACTCAACTGGAAAAGCAAGAAGAGAAAAGAATCCAAAAATGTGAAGATAATGTAAGGAGCCTCTGGGACAGCTTCAAGCATACCAACACCAGAATTGTGGGGGTGCCAGAGGTAGGGAGAGAACAAGATACTGAAAACCGACTTAAAGAAATAATGACTGAAAATTTCCCACATCTGGTAAAAGAAATAGACTTACAAGTCCAGGAAGCACACAGAACCCCATATAAAAGGAATCCAAAGAGGACTACACCAAGACACATCATCATTAAAATACCAAGAGCAAAAGACAAAGAGAGACTATTAAAAGCAGCAAGAGAAAAACAGTTTATTACCTACAAGGGAGCACCCATATTAACAGAAATGATGCAGGCCAGACAGGAGTGGCAAGAAATATTCAACGTGATAAACAGCAAGAACCTACAACCAAGAATACTCTATCCAGCAAAGCTATTATTCAGAATTAAAGGGCAGATAAAGAGCTTCAAAGATAAGAAAAAGCTAAAGGAGTTCATCAACTCCAAACCTGAAGGGTACTCTTTTAGAAGAGGAAGAAGAAAAAGGTAAAAGATAAATTATGAACAACAAATATGTATCTATCAACAAGTGAATCTAAAAATTAAGTGAATTAAAAATTTGATCAACAGAATAAACTGGTGAAGAATCAGGAGCACAGAAAAGGAGTGGACTGATCATTCTCAGGGGGAAAGGGGTGAGGGGTGTATAGGGAGAGACTGGACAAAAATCATACAACTATGGATGAGGTCAACGGGAGGGAGGTAAGGGTAGAGGGATGGGTGGGAGCCGGGTGGAGGGGAGCTATGGAGGTGAAAAAAGAGAAACAAATGTAATAATCTGAATAATAAAGATTTAATAAAAAATAAATTAAATAAAGTAAAGATAATGATGTTCCTTAATAGTTCAAAAAGTGATCAACAGCATAGACCAATAGCATATGACCAAAAGCACACAGAAAATTCATGTGTGACACGATTTACATGTATTTTCAAATAAAAAGAAGAAATTAAATAGAAATTAATGGGTGAGAAGTAAAAGACTAATTAGTTGGTATCAAAAATTGTGTCCTAAAAAATCATTGAAAAAAACTAACAAAAATATATATATTTACACATATGTAAAATGCAAAATGATAGAAATAACCAAAGCATGGCTTTGCCAAATTACTAATATTCTCTTACAATCATATACTTTTATATTAATAAGTTCATTATATAAATATAACAGGTAACTAAAATAAAAAGGTATTAGAAGGAACTTTTCCTAAACTCTAATAATATCTAGCAAGTCTCATACACAAATGTGCCATTGTTATTAATCTTAAAATAAAAGATTTTTTTAATGTTTAAAAGACAAAAAGGTTAAAAGTTTAAGTTCTAAAATTCTCCATATGCATAGGAAATCACTGTAATGATGACTCTGTGACCTGTTCGCCTCCGAAATATTTTGCAGTTGTAGTTTCTACTGATAAAACATAACTATAGTAATTAGTAGATTGTCATAGTTATTGCAGCTAGCATAATGTAGGAAGTTAACATTTTGCTTTACCTTTTCTACCTTTCCACCGTTGATGTCATTAGGGAGGAATTTCTTGCCAATTGTTCTCAAGTCTGTCTAAAATAAAAATATTATTATTAAAATATGATTATAAAGAAAAATAGATCTAAATCTAATCTCAATCACAAATAAAAGATGATATTAAATATTTGTGGAGAAATTTTTAAATAAATGTCTGTTAGCAGATTATGATTTCTATACATGTAATCAATATTTTCAAATAACACAGTTCCATATATATGCTATTTAAAATGCACCAGTAGGATGAACATTAATAGATAAATAGCCTTAACTCTGGTCATATCTCTTTAGGTAATTTTTTAACTTATTAAATTTTCTCTATTGAATTCTAAAACTTTATTTTACGTAAAGTATATTATACCCATACTAAAAATTTAATGTCATAATCCAAAACTACATAAATTCATAGAAAGTGTATATTCTTGACAATTAAATTTGATACAACCTTGATATGCAGATACATGAAAAATATATTATTCTATAGGCTATAGCACCCATAACATAACACAGCTATTTAACCTACAAATATGCCAGGGAACAATTTCACAGTAACAGCAAGGAGTCATAGTAAGATTTTCTATTGTAAAGACGTATTTAATTTGCTTAAAAAAATTATAAAAAACTGATACTGGCAAACAAATAGCTAATTGCATGAAAATGCAGAAATAGATAATACTCCGCAAATGTCAAAGTAAAACATAAAAAGTTACCACATTTCTGACATAAAAACAGAACTTCAACTACACAGTCTATATAAAAACACAGAAGTTTTAAGAATTTTTGTCTACTTTAGGAAATAAAAACAAAAGAAATGGTAGGAAATTTGTTCAGGCCCAGCCAGCATGGCTCAGTGGTTGAGCATCGAACGATGAACCAGGAGGTCAGGTTCGATTCCCAGTCAGGTCATATGCCTAGGTTGCAGGCTCGATCCTCAGTGTGGAGCGTTCAGTAGGCAGCCAACCCGTGATTCTCTCTCATCCTTGATGTTTTTCTCTCCCTCTCTAAAATCAATAAAATATATATTAAATTTTTTTTTTGTTCAGATGACTGAGAGTTTGAGATTGGATTAATAAATCTGCATTGTTTGCTCTTTCTTCAAGTATAGAAATTGGTAGCTCTTCATTGCCTTAAGAGCAAAATGAAAAAAATATAAAGTGCCTTTAACCACATAAAATATAACTGAAAATTTTGCTAAAGGTAAGAGTGAACAGGCCTACAGGGGAGGGCAGTTTAGGTGATTAAACTTACTATAATGAACCCTAGCTGGTTTGGCTCAGTGGATAGAGCCCACGCAATGTTCAGTTGTCCGTTCAGTCATTTTGGACATTACATATATAGAGAAGAGGCCTGGTGCATTAAATTTGTGAATGGGAGGGGAGGATCCCTCAACCTACCTTACACTCTCTTCAATCTGGGACACCTCAAGGGATGCCTGACTGCCCGTTTAGACCCGATCCCACCGGACTTAAATGGGCAGTCGGATATCCCTCTCACAATCCAGGACTGCTGGTTCCCAACTATTCGTCTGACTGCCTGCCTGACTGCCTCTAACCACTTCTGCCTGCCAGCCTGATCACCCCCTAACCACTCCCCTGCTAGCCTGATCAATGCCTAACTGCTCCCTACCATCTTCATTGCCCCTAACTGCCCTCCCCTGCCAGCCTGGACACCTCTAACTGCCCTCCCTTGCTGGCCTGGTTGCCCCTAACTGTCCACCCCTGCTAGCCCAGTCACCCCTAACTGCCCTCCCTTGCCAGCCTGATCATCCCTAACTGCCCTCCCCTGCTGGCCCAGACATCCCTAACTGCCCTTCCTTATGAACTGTCACCCCAAACTGCTTCCCCTGCTAGCATGGTCCCCCCAACTGCCTTGCTCTGCAGGCCTGGTCCCCCAAACTGCCCTCCCTTGGAGACCTTATCCCTCCAAACTGCCCTCTCCTGTAGGCCTGGTCCCCTCAAAATGTCCTCCCTTATAGGCCTGGTCACCCCCAACTGTCCTCCCCTTCAGGCCTGGTCACCCCTAAATGTCCTCCCCTGCTGGCCTGGTTGCCCCCAAATGCCTTCCCCTGCAGACCTGGACCCCCTAACTGCTTTCCCCTGCAGGCCTGGTCCCTCCCAACTACTCTCCCCTGCAGGCCTTGTCCCTCCAAACTACCCTCCCCTATAGGTCTGATCACCCTAACTGCTCTTCTCTGCTAGCCTGGTCACCCCCAACTGCCCTCCCCTGCAGACCTGGTTCCTCCCAACTGCCCTCCCCTGGTGGCCTAAGCACTCACAACTGCCCTCCCTGCAGGCCATCTTGTGTCCACACAGGGGCGGCCATCTTTGACCACATGGGGGCAGCCATCTTGTGTGTTGGAGTGGTGGTCAATTTGCATATTACTTCTTTATTATATAGGAGGATATGCATATGTGGTCAGCTTAAGAAAGAAGTATATGTTATACAATCCGTACAGCTCTTTCCAGTCTTTTACTACCATGGTTCATAATTTACTTCTCAATATAATGCAGGGATCACTCCTAAACTAAATCTCACCGAATGGAACTGCCTGGCAAACTAAGCCCCAAATCCAAATATTTGTATAACAAGGCTTTAGGCCAATCCTTTTTGCCGCCTCCACCCAATAGCAGTGAAAGAATTATAAGCCTTTTCACTCTGAATATACTGAGTAACTTATAGTGGGGGGAAAGTACTTTCTTACACCCCCTTCCCTATATTAGGACTGTTATGAGGATTAAATGTTAATACATGTGAAGCACTTGACACAATAACTTGCAAAGAATAAGCATTTAATTAATGTTAGCTATCATGTTTATTTTAGTGAATATAAAACATTCTGGGTGAATGTATATTTTATCATCTGAAAATTTATATTAAGTCAATAATATGACTAATTGTTTATAAAAGTGTGGGTGTTATTTTGAAGTCACTCCAAAGGCTGAAATATTTAAATATATATACGAGAAAAAGGATATATACCAATTTTATGAAACACTATGGTCCCTCATTTCTGGTTTTTGTCAATAATTATGAGATAAACTAAAGCCATCAATATAAAGTAGAAATGAGCATTAAACTAAAATTCTAAACTTTGATTCACTAAAAACTGTAATTAACTAATATGATCTTGGATACTGTCACAAAATGCTCTAAATCCAGTTATAATTTATTCCTTTATAAAATGGGGTACTAGGGGGGAGGTGTGAAGAATCATTAACTCTGTTCCACAAAGTTGATGCCAGGCTAAAAGACAATGTATTCTAAGTTTACATAACTTTCAAAGTGCTATACATGCAAAAAATTAATATTATTTCATTGTTCTTTTAGCAAAATCAAAACAACCTATCAAATCTTTAAAGATCCTAAATTCAAAGTCAATTTATAATACAAAGATAATTTTATGATTCAGATATCATTATATCAGGATCACTAGGATATATAAATCCAAAAATACACTTATATAAAAAATTATGCAGAAATATTTAACTTTTAAATACATGTTCATGTGGCACATATACAAGATTCCTAACTATTCAAGTTCAATTCAATAGAATGCTTATCTGGCAAGCCATTTTATTTATAAAGCATCTTAAAAGGAAAAAAAAAAATCTGCTTTTAAATGTTTACTAATACACAGTATTCAGTAATTTAAGACTGGCTATACTTAATTTTTTTCTGAATAATTCAGGTATTTAACACTAAAACTAGCCGAAACCTGTATGGCTCAGTGGATAGAGCATCGGCCTGCGGAGCATCAACCTGCAGACTCAAGGGTCCCAGGTTCGATTCGGATCAAGGGTATGTACCTTGGTTGTGGGCACATCCCCAGTAGGAGGTATGCAGGAGGCAGCTCATCGATGTCTCTCGCTTATCGATGTTTCTAACTTTCTATCCCTCTCCTTTCCTCTTTATAAAAAAATCAATAAAATATATTTTAAAAAATAAAAATAAAACTATATGCTGGATTTTAATATCATTTCTTAATATTCTTATTCCCCATTACATAAAGTAAAAAATTAAGAACCTTCTCATTCAACATAAAACTCTGCACAGAAAGTAGTACTTAGTCCTGAGATTCCCCTATTTCACCAGATTTCCTCCAGTGGTTAGCAAACTGTGGCTCTGTTGACTAATGAGTTTGCCGACCACTTTCCTAGACTATTTGTATAAACAATGTGATTTATGGCCAATACCTGCTTTTTTGGGGAAGTGGTATGGGGGTGGAGTTAGAATTTTGTTTCATGTTAGGCAAAGAGTACTTCATGAGCAGTCTAGTAAAAGCCTTGGGGTCTAGTCTCTAATGGATTTCCCTGGGTAAAAACACTGTAGTATACATCTTATTTCACTGTTCATTGCTGGTTAAAGAAACCAGCTCAGCAGCTGGTTAGAGCAGTGGTCGGCAAACTGCGGCTCACGAGCCGTGGTTTGCCACTCTTGATTGAGTTCGTCGACCATTAACCTATATTCTCGATTCCAATAATTATAGGCTGTTGTTGTTCCTTGTGATTAAGCCCCTATCCCATGTGGTTGCGGTTTGCCAACCACTGGGTTAGAGCATCGTCCAGATACTCCAAGTTTGTGGATTTGATCCCCTGTCAGGACACATACAAGAAGTAACCAATGAATGTATAAATAAATGGAACAACCAACTGATGTTTCTCCCTCTCTCCCTCCCTTCCCTTCTCTCTCTAAAATCAATTTTTTTACATTAAAAAAAAAAGAAAAAAAAACAGCTCAGTGTGTGCCCCACAAGAGGAAGAGAACAAAATAAAATTTGCATGATTATCACCATATGTAATAAGTGATTTCTCAATGAGTGATCAAAAGTTGAAAAACATAATTCAAAATAACTACTGTAAATACCTAATTTTATTTAAAAAATAAATAAACTTGAGAAGTACATTATTTGGTGTAGACTTAATCTTAATTGAAAGTTTTTTTTCCTGGCCCTAGCTGGTTTGGCTCAGTGGACAGTGTTGGCCTGTGGACTGAAAGGTCCAGGGTTTGATTCTGGTCCAGGGTACATACACAGGATGTGGGTTCAATACCCAGTAGGGGTATGCAGGAGGCAGCCAATCAATGATTCTCTCTCATCATTAATGTTTCTCTCTTTCTCTCTTCCTCTCTGAAATCAATAAAAAGGTGTTTTTTTTCCTGTTATATGGTATAACTTAGGTTGTAGTGTTTGACCACATATTAGCATTTCAGAGAAAATTATAAAGACTATTAATTCATTAAAATAATGGCCATTGTGAAGTTTTCATGTACAAAGAACAAATACCATCTTGACCTATTTCATTTAAAGTTTCACACCCAATTATGAATAGTTCATTGCTATTTACCTAAGTATATAAATAAGAATAATACAGAAGAGCAGAAGATTATCACAAAATCTCTTTACTGTCATCTTTAGGATTTTTTCTTAAACAAAAAAATTAAGAGTTCTTTACAACATTTTTTGAAAGTTGAATTTACTAATTTGGGAACAAGTCAATGAAAGTTAAAATGTCTAGGGAGTATTTCCATTTGTAGTAACAGACAATGTGTACGCTTCTAAAGTAATGCTTACTTAAAAATTTTTTTTTTTTAAATCTTCACCCAAGGATATTTTCCATTGATTTTTTAAAGAGAGTAGAAGTTAGGAAGCGAAAGGGGAGAGACAAACAGCAACATGAGACACATCTATTAGTTGTCTCCTGCTCTGTGCCAGGACTGTGGGCCAATACTCTAACCACTGAGAAACTGGCCAGGGCCTATAGTCTTATTTATTAAAAACTTCCTTAGCTCAGAAACAATAAAAAGATCTCATTAGTCTTACTGATAAAATTTAAAGAAGCTGATAAAATGAGATTTCAAAACAATTTTTATCTGCTTAAACTCAAGTTTCATTATAGAAATATAAATTTAGGTGATTTGAAAAGATTTATATTCAATCATACATATTTATTTATATTTTAAATCAGTTACTGCCATTTCTGCTTTGCCATCCCTATTTTGCATCCCTATGACTATGATAGACAATGATGTGATTTTCTAATGAACTTAATTGATTATGTATAATAGGTAAATTTGATCAATATACTGTCATTGTAAAGGCAACATGAAAATTTTATTGGGGTAACTGCAAGAATGAAAAAAGAATAGTTGTTTAATTATATCTATATTTAGAATTTTTATAACTCTTCCCCAAAAAATCCAAAAACCTAAAAACCAATTGCAATTATGGAAAAGATACAGCTATTCAGATGGGTAAAGGAAGAAAGATTGGAAAGAAACACATATCAAAACATTAACAGAAATTATAAGTAATTTTAATATTTTTATTTTACTTTCTGTGTTTTATGAAGTCTTCTACAATATATATTACTTTTATCAACAGGAAAAGTTATTTTGAAATAATAAACAGAATTGTTTAAAAGCTACAACCTAACCAGTGTTTCTATGTTAATTAAATGGTAATTTGTTTCAATGAATATGATCAGTTTTTATTGCTATTATACAGATAATGTAAAGGTTATGAAATTCTATAACTAAACACTGGATTTAAAAAAGAAGTTTTAATTGTATTTTTTCCTATTTATTGGATTCCATACAAGATATTAAAAGTTAATTCTAATAATTTGCCTATGTTAGATTAACAAATTTAAGAAACATCACTGTAACTAAAAATGAACAATAAAAGTAAAATATGTATTTATTACTCCATATCACTTATAAAATCCAGCTTATTCTATGCAATATTTTCCATGAGTATTAAAAAGGTAATAAAGAAAACCTACATTGAGAGCAATCAAGATGATGTCATTTAGATTGACTTTATCAGGAGAACTTGTGCAAGCTTCAATGCCTTCATCTGAAAGATACCTGTTAAGATATAAATAAATGGCTTAATATTTTCAAAAATTGAAATTAACCAAATTACTATTTTTAAGTTAGTATACAATTTTGTTTTCTACTATGAAATGCTTCTACAAATACTAGGGAAGGAGTCCTGGATATTCCCTATTTATTCAATATGTCTGATACAACAGAATGGACTGTAGATTTTTCCTCTTTTGTATCCTTAAAAGGATAGTGTTTATATAATTAAACATCAATATACTTAAGTAATGTATAAGCCACTCTTTTCTATTATACAAATATAATATCTGACTTAAACATTTAGTATTATGTTAAGCTCTTAGAGATCGGGATGCACTGTAAAAATAGAACTAAAAACAACATAGTTTTAAATTAAGTCCAACAGAAATTTCCTGTGCTACATTCTCACATTATCTTCTCAAGTCCACTTTCTTTGTCATAATGTTCCCAACAACCCTTCTACTACAGACTCCAAGTGGCACAAAGATAGGCAAATTAGGCAATTTTTACCTTATACCTTTTACTTTCCCTGCCTCTTTGCAGTTGTTTTAATCATTGTCTTATTGCCCTTTGTTCTTTTACCTTGTCCAAATCAACCATGCATCTGTTGTAGGCAATAATCAATGCAAGATTACTGAATCTGGGGGAGGGGGATCATTTCTACTCATTCATTTATGCCCATTTTGAAATTCTTTGACAAATTCTATAACCCAGGTTTCATCTCCCCAAAAGTTCACTTATAAAAATGCCCATTAGCATCTGACATGTTCTGTAATCCATATTAACTCCTCTAACAAAAAAAAAAAAAAAGGGCAAGTACTAGCTAGCACTGTCACTGTGGGTATTTTCCCATTACTATAAAGATTGAGGAATACTAGTCTGACAGCAAACTCAAGCTCATACATCATGGCCAGCAATTCAACTCCCAACATTACACTGATTCTAAGACACTGTAAATATAAACTGTACTTGGAGACAGCAAGTAAAGGGCATATGCCTTTAGGAAACACAGAATGAATGAATTCTCTAAAGGAAAAGAGCCAAGTGTAATGAAATGCAAATTGAAGAGTATAAAAGAACAACAGGAGATTAAAGCTGATAAGCCTATGAACAAGATCAAGGAGATAAAGCCGGGAAAGTATAGATATAAAACAAAGCAAGATTGTGTTAACAAAATTAGATATTAAGTTTAAGACCAAAGCAGTGCTAAACTACAAGGATGAATGAAGGCAAGTAGTTAAGTAGATTACAGAGAGTAAAAAAAATATAAGTGTTAAGTATGTAGATGAGCCTGTAAGAATAAATGAATTGGAGGGAGGCACTTATAACAGAACATAAGTGACCATGGACTACAAATGTTTGCAGTCAGCATAGATGGTTAAAATACTACTTTAATTCAAAATGACTAAGTTAATTTCCTTGTTATCCTGTTAGTTTTTCACTGTTAATAGCTATTGACTTTATCTGTCATTAATCACCTTATAAATTCAGTTCTACAAATATCAAATAACTAGTGGCCCAGTGCACAAAATTTGAACCTGAGGGGGGGCGGGGGCGCGTGTCCCTCAACCTGGATTGCACCCTCTTCTATCTGGGACCCCTAGGTGGATGTCAGCCCTCACTAACACCTGCTGCCAACCTGGTTGCCCCACGCATCCTTTTCAGTTATCCATTCAGTTGTTTTGGTTGTGATGGTCGCTTAGGCTTTTATATATAAATTAGAGGCTCAATGCGTAAAGATTAATGCAAGGATGGGCCTGCCTTCCCCTGGCTACTGGTACCACCTTCGCTCTGGCCAGAGCCACCTTTTTGCTCTGGCCCAGATCTGCCTTTCCACCTTCCCATGCTGCCCGGAGGCCTGGAGCGGCTGGGGTGGTATGGAACACCTGCATCCCACCTGCTCCAGCTGCTGGGCCCCTGCATATGCAAACTAACCCACCATCTTTGTTGGGTTAATTTGCATACTCATTCTTAATTGGCTGGTGGGCATCACAAAGATACAGTCAATTAGCATGTTGCAGTAATTAGCATGTTACTCTTTTAGTGTATATATAGCTAGATATAGATAACTAGTGCTAATACAAAGAATATGAGCTTCTCATAAACAGAAGCCAACATCTATACAAATCAGCTTCCTAATCAAGTAGGCACTTCAACACACACAAAGCACAATTAGGCAAATTCAATCAGTAAGCTCCAAATTATATTAAAGAAGAATAAGTTTAGTTTCATAGTAAAAGATCAAGGAACTAATACTAATAATTAGAAATTCAAAAATTTTTATAACAATAAAAATACCAATCCCTACAAAATATAAAAAGAGAAACTTTCTACAAGAATTTTACAGGCAACAACCATAGGGAGTAGAAGGAAATTTGACTATCCATGTATAAGTCCAACATCATGCGATTTCTTTCAAATAGAGCCTGTAAACATCTCCTGAATAGAACAAATTTTAAAATGTAGCTCAGTCTCAATTTCAAGTTTTATAAGTCTCCCTTAGTCATCCTTCAGATTTTGAAAAAGAACATGAGCCTTTCAGCTTCACTCTATAATGACCCAGAAATAGGAGCCCCATCGATCCTTCTGTATCTACTGGACCATTTTCATAGAAGGACAATATCTGAATTAACCATAACTTGGGATTTACAAATTAATCTTTTTTGTTTTTGTAAACATTAAAACTCCAATATTATCAATGAATAAAACAGGTGATAAAAGTTTGGCTTCAAAATTCACCACAGTAACATAGTAATAAAAGAACAAAACAACACAAAATTCATTAGCCTTAATGTGGTCACTGAAAAAGAAAGGTCCTGAAACTGGAGTGGGCATGCTTAATCTGATCCCTGTGCATATCTATCTGCATAGTGGGCCTCGAGAAAAGATAATTATAATGAGTTCCCATGGGTCTTCTTTGAGCCTGTAAAACTCAAGGGCAAGGACCCTAAAGAAGAAATGAACCTGAGAGCTCTTGTTTACTAAAACAACAGGAAAACCACACTTTTTTACTCTCTCTAGTGAAGATTTAGAAAAGTTAATGTTATAAGACCACTCATTATGTTGAGAGAAAAATGGCAGCTGAATAGGCATTACTGTCATACACCTCCTCCTAGGGCCAAGCCAGAAAAGGAATTAAACCATAGAACATCCACCTTGAATTAACAAATCAGACACAGCTGAGGAAACAATTTTCAATAAGAAGGGCAGAAGATGCCTAAAGAATATTACTTGCCAACCATAATCAGAGTAGAACCACCACTGTGCCTCAGCAGTGAGTGGTGCAGGACCTGCCAGCAGGCTCCTAGGCATCTGCAGGAAGCATACACTACGGGAGTGAGCTACCACACTAGGCATCCTCACCAGCCTGCTGGCACCCAGCGTCCTAGGATCCAGGTCCAAGAACCCATAGTGAATGCAAGCCAGGCAGAACCTTCTGCTCCATCCCTTCCCTGGACCCCAGACTCATACTGCTAGCCTAACCTGGAGCCTCTTGGTGCCTGCTCCACCCTGAACCCCAGCAACCCAGGCCCACTCCATCCCAACCCCAGGGATTGTCCTGCCAGGGCCATCCAGAGCAAGCAAACATGCACCTCATTCCAGGCTACAAGAAAGCAAGGACTCTGTGACCCAGAGCAACCCACACCCACTCTACCCTGAGCCCAAGGTCTTGCTGCCAAGTCAATCTGGAGTAACTTAGCACATGCCCCACACAGGCCACAGAGTAGCTCTGACAGTGTGACCACAGAAACCCACCCACGCTTCTCCCTGACACCTAAGACAGTCCTAAAGGGGCTACTTGGAGCACCTGGTATGCTCAGCCAGAAGCCAAAGGATCGTGTTGCAAATGCAAAGAGACCTAGGGTGCCACCCTGCCATTTGTGCCGGAGCAGCACAGCGAATTGCATGCCAAAGGGCTCTGAGCCCTCACAGGGAGAACCAAACCAGAGGAACTGTACATGAACTCCCACCACCCCAAGCATCTGAAGCAGACAACTGAAGGACTAGACCCATGGAAGAAGAAGATAAAACTCAGAGCAGAGATAATAAAGGCGCGACACTCATGGCAGACCAGCCTCTGGGCTACCAATTTCGGGATCATTGCCCTGATAGGATCTTCAATCTCTCAGATCCCAAGCAAGGTGCCCAGGGCAAGAGACTGCAAAAATGGGGAGACAAAGTAACAATCCCCGAAGGAAAAAAAAGGAGGCATTGTCAGAAAAGGCACTAAATGAACAGAGGCATGAAATATGACAGAAAAAGAATTCACAGTAAGGGTTATACAGTTCATAAACTGGATGGATGAGAAAATCACCAACTTATGTAAGTATCAAGAGAAAATCAAGAATTATATTGCTACAATAAAAATAAAATATATGGAAGGTTTCAACAGTAGACTAGAAGAAGCAGATGACCAAATTAGTGAGTTAGAATATAGGGCAGAGAAACACACCCAGTCTGAACAGCTATTGAGAAAAAAATTAGAAAGCAGGAAGAGAGCCTAAGGGAGTTTAGGGACAACATCAAAGAAGTAACATATGTATAATAGGGATACCAGAAGGACAAGAAAAGAAGCAAGGATTAGAAGATCTACTTGAAGAAATAGTGACAGAAAATTTCCCTGATTTGGGGAAGAAAAGTCACACAAGAACAGAGAATCCCAAACAAAATCCCTAAAAACACACACAAAAAAACCCCACACCAAGACACACAGTAATTACAGTGGCAAATATTAATAGCAAAGAGACAATCTTAAAGGCTATAAGAGAAAGACAGAAAGTTACCTACAATGGATCTCCCAATAGATTATCAAATTATTTCTCAACAGAAATACATCAGGCCAGAGGGAATGGAAAGAAGTATACAAAGAGATGCAAAGCAAGGGACTGAATCCAAGAATAGTCTACTCAGCAAGGTTATCATTCAAAATTGAAGGGGAAATAAGGAGTTTTGCAGACAAAAAAAGGCTAAAGGAGTTAATCACTACCAAGCCAGCAATGCAAGAAATGCTAAAGGAACTATTGTAAAAAGAAGAAATAGAAAGGAAGAAGGAACACAGGCATAAAAATAAAAATGGCTATCAAATAAATAGCTATCAAAATAAACCTTAAACGTAAATGGACTAACTGCTCAAATCAAAAGACACTGAGGGGTTGAATGGATAAGAAAACATGACCCATATAAATGCTGTCTACAAGAGACCCACCTCAGAACAAGGGACTCACACAGACCGAAAGAAAAGGGATGGGGGTGCCAGATGAAGAGAGAGAGCAAACCTATTTAAAGAAATAATGACTGAAAACTTCCCACATCTGGTAAAAGAAATAGAATTACAAGTCCAAGAAGCACACAGAACCCCATATAAAAGGAATCCAAAGAGGACTACACCAAGACACATCATAATTAAAATACCAAGAGCAAAAGACAAAGAGGGAATATTAAAAGCAGCAAGAGAAAAACAGTTTATTACCTACAAGGAAGCACCCATATGACTCTCAGCTGATTTCTCAACAGAAACCATGCAGGCCAGATGGGAGTGGCAAGAAATATTCAACGTGATGAATAGCAAGAACCTATAACCAAGAATACTCTATCCAGCAAAGCTATCATTCAGAATTGAAGGGCAGATAAAGAGCTTCACAGATAAGAAATAGCTAAAGGATTTCATCAACCCAAACCAGTATTATATGACATGCTGAAAGGTATTCTTTTAGAAGAGGAAGAAGAAAAAGGTAAAAGATAAAAAATTATGAACAAATACATATCTATCAACAAGTGAATCTAAAAATTAAGGGAATTAAAAATTTGATCAACAGAATAAACTGGTGAATATACTAGAATCAGGAGCACAGAAAAGGAGTGGACTGATAATTCTCAGGAGGAAAGGGGGGAGGGGGGTACAGGGAGTGATTGGACAAAAATCATACACCTATGGACTCATCAATTGGGGGGAAAGGTAAGGGTAGAGAGAGGGGTGGGAGTGGGGTGGAGGGGAGTTATGGAGGGGAAAAAAGGGAGACAAATGTAATAATCTGAATAATAAAGATTTAATTAAAAAAAATAAATACTTAGTATGAAAAAGGAAAAAAAAAAAAAGAAGAAGAAGAGATAGAAACATCAGTGATGAAAGAAGCATTGATCAGCTGCTTCTCGTATGTCCCCTACTGGGGATCAACCAACCATGTGCAACTCAGGCATGTGCCCTGACCAAAATGGAACAGTGATCTCCTGTTTTATAGGCTGGTGCTCATCCACTGAGAACAAGGAAAAAAAGAAAAAAGAAAAAAAAAAAGAATCACAGTTTAGTAAGTGCTGAAATTTTTAAAATAAGAGTTTAGAAAGTGCTTCCTTTGTCATTGATATTCAAATTCCATCTTACTCAAAGTCACTAAATTTGTAACCCTAAGCAATTCTTTTTACTTCAGAAGTAAATGCTTTAAAAGTAATTATTATCCACCAATTTGGAGAAGTTTCCCATTACAAATAATGATATACATTCCATATGAATGGTCAATCAGCCTAATTACTACTACCAGGACATTTTCACCTCCTGTTCAGAAGGCATGTGGGCATGTAAAACAGACATGCCCAAACTATTCCCCCTAAATGTATACACATACTTTGAATAATTATAAAGGCAGTGTTTATTAAAATACATTAATTTCCAATATTGAGCTATCAGCCCTAACAGGTATGCTCAGTGGTTAGAGCTTCAGCCCTTTGACTGAAGGGTTCAATTCCAGTCAAGGGCACATACCATGCAGGTTCAATGCCTGTGCAAGCGGGGTGCATGCAGGAGGCAATCAATCAATGTGTCTCTCTCACACTGATATCTTTTCTCTCTGTCTCCCCCTTTCTTCCACCCTTTCTAAAAATCAACTGAAAAAATACCCTCAGGTGAGGATTAACAACAACAAAAAATCAAAAACTGATCTATCAGCTGTTAAAGTGTGTATACATTTTTGGGGACACCCTGTATAGTTTAAGAATCTCAACTGAGAGGAAACTGTGATAAAACAAATACTATCATTGAAATCTCATTTATTTGATCAGATAGTGGATTGTCATTACCACTTCTTACTACCAGTAAGGAAAAGAGCCAATTTTCCTTTGATCCATCTCTGAGAGCAGATTAAATCTGTAGTTTAACACAATGAAGAAGATGAAGACAAACTGAAGCGTATATGGGCCACCTACGGGGGCAGACATAATTCAACGCTGGCTGACTGCTCAACTGGGATTGTCAGGAACTTACTTGCAGATGCAATGTGGCTCCAGCAGTAAAGGTGTCAGGAAAAATGTGGGACTCTGTGTGTTTAACCTTCTGTGACTGTTTAACTCTCTGCAACCTCAGGTTAGCTGACTACCCAACAAATCAGAATTCTGCCCAAAGGAAGAAGGTTAATGAATGTATAGTGTAGATAACTGCCTGATATTGTGTTAACTTAGAAATTCATCATTGTTCCTGATGGTCTATGTGACTGACTACCTATAGTTTTACCATTAACCCCCTACAAAAAGGAGATACTGTCCTGGGACGTATTGATCTTTTCCAGGCTGGTCACCACTTGGAGCAACTGCTTTGCCTGTGTATGTTAGTTTCGCCTATTAAAACTCTTATGAATTTGAATAAGGCTCCGTATGAGTTCTTAGGAATTGATCCTAAATCTAGATTTTGGGGGCTTTCCCCAAAAAACAGGTAAATCAGCTACTGTCAGACCCCATTTATAACTTTTAAATTTTTGTAAAGCAATGGACAAGCCTGCATGTGGCACACAGACTTGGTCAGTTTATTAAATGTACCTGCTTGTTTGCTCTAGTATACTTCCAAGTTGACTCTGACATACAGGATTGTGCCTTTAAGTGTCTCTCAAATGCTATACTATTTGTAGCTGACATTCTTTGCAAGCAAAGGAGGAAAGATTATGTGTTTCAGGTCACTTTGTATGATTCCTGCAGAGCAGTGAACATTAGGTATGTAAAAAATGTTCTTACCAGAGTCATCTACATCAGACTAAAAGGTGTCAAGTTATTTAGTTTGGCCTAAGTATTTTATGAACTAAAAATATATAGACTTCACCTTTATCTCAGATTCCTATATATATATAATTTCTACATACAGCTCAGATATATATATATTTCTTTTTTATGGATTTTTTACAGAGAGAAAGGGAGAGGGACAGAGAGCCAGTAATATTGATGAGAGAGAGATTTCGATCAGCTGCCTCCTGCACGCCCCCTGCAAGGCCTTGACTGGAATCGAACCCGAGACCTTTCAGTCCGAAGGCCGACACTCTATCCGCTGAGCCAAACCAGTTTCAGCTATAGTATATATATTTCTAAAGAGGTGTTCTAATTGTCCAGAAACACTAAAGTTTTACCCTCCACTCACCTCCACAAATCCAAGCAGTGAATGACCCAAGTCTTAACTGAGAGCTGAATCCCTAAAATAATTAGAAACAGATCTATTCCTACATTTACAAATTAGGCTGATGACACATGAAAATTCTTTTTTAAAATTAATTTTTTATATATTTTTATTGATTTCAGGAGGAAGGGAGAGGCAGAGATAGAAACATCAATGATGAGAGAGAACCATTGATCAGCTGCCTCCTGCACACCCCCTACTGGGGATGGAGCCTACAACCTGGGCATATGCTCTTGACCAGAATGGAACTAAGGGAGCTCTATCCACTGAGCCAAACCATCTAGGGCGACACATAAAAACTCTTCAATATACTAATGAAAAACACAAGAGTGAAAACATTTTTCCCAAATAGATAGGGACTCAATAAAAAATGAAGGCGATATCTGCAGGATGACTGGTACATGGTGGTCTTAACTGTCTCTAAATAAAACCAAGTCAAATTGTTTCTATGGTTTTAGGGGTCCCTGATCTACTAATTATTTACTACCACATTGATATTACTGAACCACATAAATTATCCAAAGACCAAAATGGGAATTTAATAAATGAATTCTTCCTTAACTACAAAGAAAATACAGATAACTAACTCCGAATTACCCAAGCTAATATGGAGACAGGAGAGAACAAAACATGAGATATAATCAGAAAATTGCTTATAGTAAAAGGTATCTTTAATCTTAGGAAAATATAAAAGTTGGCAACCTACTGAAAATTTCCAAGACATTAAAAAATTACCTGAATAAAGATCTATTTACCCTCCTTATCCGGTTTCCATCTCCACAGTATAAGTAGATTATAATAAACCTGACCCCAAATTTGGTTTTTGCTATTATTCTCATATGCAGTCAGAGACATTGAAATAATAACTTGCTAATTTCCCCGTCTAGGGGAAAAGGAAGTGGCTTATAAGTTCCCATTGATGAATACAATTTGAGAAAATACAAACTATATTATTAAACTATTTAACTATATTAACAAGATCAGTAAGATTAAGACTTGGACACAAAATCTGCTTTTGAAAACTTAGTATATATGAAATCAATATATGTATTATAATTTATAGATATATAAGAAGCTAAAAATATCACCAAAAAGAATATAAACTGGTACACTATTAGTAAATTAAATGAATCCATGGAGTTCCATGCCTATATCTCTGTTAAGCACAACAAATAAAAGGATCAGAATTTCACTAAAAGTAATTCAAAAGTGGGAGTACTATGACATATACTTGGTGAGATATTTTTTTAAAGGGTCTTTTATTTCATTTCCCTTAACAACTGAGTACTTCTTCTATTAGTACCATTTTCTT
Organism: Lasiurus borealis; assembly: GCA_004026805.1. Taxonomy (NCBI): domain Eukaryota; kingdom Metazoa; phylum Chordata; class Mammalia; order Chiroptera; family Vespertilionidae; genus Lasiurus; species Lasiurus borealis. Next base: position 14,298 of record PVJN01004607.1, on the reverse strand, counting down.
TCTGTCTTCAGGCAAAATGGCTACCTATTATGCAGAAATTAATACTACAATCTTTATTCCAACAATCACAATGAGACCTAAAAATTAACTTAAAATTTAACTTCCTCCATGATTTATATATGAATAACATGAATAAAGTTATGTGTTATTTAAAGTACCTCTATGTAAAAATCACTGTGATCTTAATAAACTGTTTGCAATAAATTACTTATTTTATTAAAAAATAAATTCCTTTAAAATGCACTTTTTCAGTTTTCATTTTTATGATTTTTTTCATGTACAAATGTATATTATGCCCATCATTTAGCTAACATATAAAGTAAATTTTTCCTACACACATATAGTTACACACACATACAACATAAAACCTATTTAAATTTCTTCTATACTAACTTTTCTGAATGTTAATAGTATAAAAATAAAAATACCAAAATCAAATAAATCATCATGAAAATCTTAATATTTTAAATGCAAATGTTTCATAAAATTAACCTGCACAAACAATGAAAGGATGAATATGCAAAAAGTAAAAACATTTTTTTACTTTATATTTTTTTTTCCTAAAGAAACACTTCTAGAAATGGGAGAATTAAGAAATGCATTGTTTACAATACGATTAACACACACTACTCAAACTTCAACAGTTCAGTGACCAGAGAAAAATGTTTTTGGCCCAACATTAAAGATTGAAAGATGGAAATAAAAGTACTAAGGAAATTCCTTTGTAAAGTTATAGCAAATTTAAAACATTTAAAAGTATCTGAATTCTGAAAAATTGAAATCAATATTTCTTTTGTTAACCACTTTCTTTAAAATGCTGATTTATTACTCAACCTAAAGAATGTACTACTTGAAACCACCACTAGATGACAACCTTGCTTCACAAATAAAATATTATATTCTTACTCTAAACTAAGACTCCAAATATGTACTAAGTTTCTGACATTTGTGGTGGTGGTGATGGTGGCGGTGGTGGTGTCGTCGTCGTCTTTGGGGAGTAGACATTGCAAAGGAAATAAAATAGGCTATTATAATTTTAGAATTTGTGTTTGCTATGAAGATCACACAGGATTTTACAAAATTCATTTAATAAACATTCAAGAGATATCTATCTCCTCAAAGGAAAAAAAAATGGAAGTATATCAATAAGAGATTTTCTTCCCTATTTTCTCCCACATTCATCCTTTGGAAACAGAGACTTATAAAAGTACACATAATTTATTAGAGATTAATGTTTTTTTTGCAGTGAAATAGCTACAAAGAGTATTTTCAAAATTATTTCCATAGCTGCTTTTCTCTGACATCAAAATAAATAAGGTGATTTTCAGATAATAACTATAAGAAGATAGGTGATAATAAATCACAACTATTTTTTTGACTCACATTCAGGTATTAAAATATTTCCCCCATACAATATACCAACTCACAAAGACAATATCCCTAGAATGTGTATTTGGCATAAAAAATTATAATAGCTGAGCAAATAAACATTCGTAAATCCCTTGAAACTCCATAATTAAGATATTACCTATGTTATTATTCATTTTTGCAAACCATACATACTTTCACACAAATTTAGAAGTGTAAAATGAAAACCGGGATATTTTTACTTTCATTAAAATAATTTATGTCCTTTTCTTTAACTAAACATTTTCATACTTTAATTCAGAAACAGAACTTAGGTTATTTTTTAACTCATTTTAACAAGTAGGATTATGTATTTCTGTCATATTTTCCTCAGCACAGAGGTGATAACTAAAAAAGCATGTATCAGGTGGAAAGATCACTCCAGATCTGATGCCCCTGCACTGACTCTTGCAATAAATCAGTACCTGCAGACTCCATCCAAGGACCTGTCAGGGTTAATCCCAGATGATTGCATACTCAGTTTACATAAGAAATGCTATTTAAAAATGCATTATATCATAACAAAATTTAGAAGGCATTTTTTATAAATAACTTGAAAAGACTGTCAACTAATCTGTTTAAAACCTGATACAAATCTCAGCCTCACCCTTTAATATATGTGGGATCCTAGGCAACTTCCGTGCCTCAGTTTCCTCCTCTAAAAAAATGGAGCCAATACTGAAAATACCAACAGATAGAGTTGTTCTTAAGAATAAATGAGACATCTGAAATACTTAGCACGTTTGCTAAAAACTAGGTGCCAAATAAATATTGGTTTCCTTCCTCCTTAAACACTGTAACATTGGTGCTTATTCTAGAAAATATTTTCAAAACATAATGATACTCAAAGATGTCTTTTGAGTTCTTAAAAGAAAGCAACATAATGAAATTAGTCTGATAATAAAGGGTATTTCCTGCCTTAACCAGTTTGGCTCAATGGATAGAGCCTTGGCTGGCAGACTGAAGGGTTCAACTTCAGTTAAGGGCATGTACCTCAGTTGCAGACTTGATCCCCAGGCCTGGGCACATACAGGAAGCAACTATTGATGTGTTTCTCTCACATCAATGTTTCTTTCTCTCTGTCTCTCCCCGTCCCTTCCATTCTCTCTAAAAATCAATGGAAAAATATCCTTGAGTGAGGATGAATGAATGAATGAGTAAATGGTATTTTTTCAAAGGCTAAAATAGTCAAAAGTGTATGTACGTATTATAGGAAGACTGAACTACATATTTTTATAATACTAACCACCTGGACTTCACTGAGAACTAAAAAGAAAAATGTTAACAAGATTTTAAGAATTTTATTATTTAATTTCTTAAAATCTTCCAATTTTACATAGATAAGATAAATATGCAGTTACTAGGGTATAATATGATAGCTAATAACAATAAGAAAATAAGTTATTCCATGAGAATGTGCAACTACTTCTACCCCAAACAGAATTTTCAATGCAAAAGACATTGTCATCATTTTTTCCTAATCTACCATTTATGTCAATATTTAAAACAATGATGTCAAGAAACAGTTGGTAAGTAATAAGTTTCAAATTCCACAGCACAGAGAATTATAGTATCTAATTTTCAAATTAGACATTTTACAATTTATTTATAATTTAAAGTAACACTATATTCATCCAAAATTTTAAAAATGAAAATCTACTTCAATTACCATACCCAATTATATCAAATATCTACTTATTTCTAGTGTACGTAACCATATATTGTACAACCTAACAGCATAACAATACTCTATAAATTAAAATGAAATGAAAATGAGGCCTAAAAATCTAAAAGAATAGTCACTTAAATATGCTATTAAATAAAATAATTCTGCCAAGTGAAACAGCGTGAATAGGTGTGTGTGTGTGTGTGTGTGTGTGTATACATATATATATGTACACACACATATATATATAAATTAGTCAAAAAATTAATAGTTTTAATTTCTGTAAAATGAATCTTAAAATGTCTGAAAGTAATTACAGTTTTTTGGAAATTAAAATGCTGCAAAAATTTTTAAATTTTTAATTTTTTAGCTTAGAATACATATTTTGAACATATACCCATACCTCTCTGTAGTGGGCTGAATGGTGATACCCAAATGTTCTAATTTCTGCAAGCTGTGGATATTACTTTATTTGCAAAAAAATGGTCTTAACAGTTGAAAGTAAATTAAAGAACTTGAGATGATTATCCAGGTAAGTCCTAATCTATTGATAAGTGACCTTATAACAGAGAGGCAGGAATTTTGAGACAGACACAGAGGAGAGGCCGTGTAAAGACGAAGGCAGATATTGGAGTGAGATCTCAAAGCAAGGAATGTCAGCAGTCACCAGAACTTAGGAAGAGGCAAGTACTGATTCTCCCATGTTCCTCTGCACATACCTTCATTTCAGACTTCGGGGCTGCAGACTTGTGAAAGTACATTTCTATTGCTTTAAGCCACCCAGTTTATGATGGTGATTTGTGATAGTAGCCATAGAAAATGAATAAATCTATTACGAATTTAAGTAATTGTTTGAGAAGTATTGATTCAATTAAATAAAAAGACAACTTGTGAAAGGTCATTTTTAGAACAATCTATGAAAATAAACATATTCTCTTCAATTTAAATGCCATGATTCATTAATTGTTCTTGAATGAATTCTTTCAGTGAATTTGTTTGAATTGTTTACATCTATAAATAATAAAACATGAACTTGTACAGAGATATAATTTAAAATTGATAGTAGGCCACCCTAGCTGGTTTGACTCAGTGGATGGAGAGTATATCTGTGGACTGAAGAGTCCCAGGTTTGATTTGGTCAAAGGCACATGCCCGGGTTGCAGGCTTGATCCCCAGTAGGGGGTGTGCAAGACGTAGCCGATCAATGACTCTCTCTCATCATTGATATTTCTATCTCGCTCTCCCTTCCTCTCTGAAATTTAAAAAAAAAAAAAAAAAAAAAATTTAAACGTTTATAGTGGGTCCTAACCCACATGACTTGGTGGTTAGACTACTGGCCTATACACTGGCAGGTCTCAGGTTCGATTCCCAGTCAAGGACATGTACCTGGGTTGCAGGTTCCATCCCGGGCCCTGATCAGAGGGTGGCCCTGGTCAAGGAGTGTGTGCGGGAGGCAACCAATTGATGTGTCTCACATGGATGTTTCTAAAAATCAATGGAAAGATACCCTCCAGTAAGGATTTAAAACACACACACCCACACACAAAAAATTGATAGGACCAATATATCCTTTAGATAAATAGGAAGATAGATATAGATTTAAATATATTTAAGTTTGAAATTATTCAAAATAAAGTTACAAAAAGTAAATAGACTAATTTTGTACAAAAGTTTCTGCACTAGATCTTTTCACGTAAGAATATATGATGGCCAGTCATCAGAGGAATGGCAGTGTGAGAAAGGCCCTTATCCTCCCCCATTCTGAAATTTCAACAATTTAACCAACTATCATCAACAAAGAAATCCCTGCTTAACATAGACATATGCTTGAGAGACCTTCACATTGAAACATCTAAAGGCAGGCAACCAGGAATAAACAGGGGAAAGAGAAGGGAGGAAAGCGCAAATAGCCCACAGACACAGCCCTGCACTGGGAGCTCACTCTGCAGCCAGGAGAAGAAAGGAAGCAGAGCAAAGAGGTGAGGGAGGGAACAGTATCTAATTGACAGAGCATGAGATTCTGCCATGTGGCTCTCCACTGTTGGGCTGGCAGTGTTGTTTCAGACAAAGATATGGAATCACAGAGCCGTGCTGCTCCTTGGACTTCCAAAGCTCCTTCCTGTTGCCCTTGGAGTTGGTTCCAGAAGCATCCTACATAAAAAAAGCCTAGTCCTATATAATAAAAGCCTAGGTGGCATGATACGACATCATCAAAAGATGGCCACACCATGTCATCATAAAATGGCCACCACAAGATGGCCACCCCTACGTCATCACAAGATGGCTGCCACAAGATGGCCACCACAAGATGGCCAACAGGGGAAGGCAGTTGTGAGTGACCAGGTGGGCAGTTGGGAGTGGAACAGGCCAGGAGGGGAGGGCAATTGGGATGAACAGGTCAGCAGGGGAGGGCAGAAGGAGGCGATCAGGCTGGCATGGGAGGGCAGTAGGGGGCAACTGGGCTGGCAGGGGAAAGTAGTTGAGGGGAACCAGGCCTGCAGGGGAGGGCAGTTAGGGGCAACCAGGCTGACAGGGGAGGCAGTTGTGGGGCAATCAGGCTGGCAAGGGAGCAGTTAGGCATCAATCAGGCCAGCAGGGGAGTGGTTAGGGGGCAATCGGGTAAGCAGGCAGGTGATCTGTTAGGAGCCAGTAGCCCGAATTGTGTGAGGGATGTCTGACTGCCGGGTTAAGCCCGATTCCTAAACTGGCTATGGACATCCCCAAGGGGTCCCAGATTGGCTGAGGGACAACCCCTCTTGTGCACAAATTTTGTGCACTGGGCCTCTAGTATTATCTATAAACCAAGACTATTGCAATATAACTGCTGTTTCCCCCATGCGTGACACCAGGAGGAGTGCTTGGGGTGGGACCTCACAGAGGTCAATGGTCACCATTACAGTTAGGGCAAAACAAACCCCACCCCCAAGCAGCATGGCTGAACCGTTTTAAGGAAGCAGTAGATGTTCAAGACTGGGAGATTAAAGTGGTAAAAAGTCTTGAGGCTCATGCTGAAACTGGTTTGGCTCAGTGGATAGAGCATCAGCCCATGGACTGACAGGTCCCAGGTTGGATTCCGGTCAAGGGCATGTGCCTTAGTTGTGGGCACATCTCCAGTGTGGGACGTGCAGGAGGTAGCTAATCGATGTCTCTCTCTCATCGATGTTTCTAGCTCTCTGTCCCTCTTCCTTCTGCTCTGTAAAAAAATCAATAAAATATATATTAAAAAAAAAAATCTTGAGGTTCAGCTCAATCTACTGGAAAATAGTAGAAAGACCTTTTCAGAGATAAATGTGTAGGCAAAGAAGAATATCAAATACCATGCATTATCACTGTAATGAGGATAAGAAAGAAAACGAAAAATCCCCAGAAAATAAGCTGAAAAACATAGATATATGTGATATAAATGAAAGAAATTTCAATATTGCAGTTCTTGCCCGGTTGGCATGACTCAATGGTTGAGAGTTAACCTATGAACCAGGAGGTCACGGTTTGATTACTGGTCAGGGCACATGCCTGAGCTATGGGCTCAATCCTCGGTGAGGGGTGCGCAGGAGGCAGCCGATCGATTATTCTCTCTCATCATTGATGTTTCGCTCTCTTCCTCTCCCTTCCTCTTTGACATGAATTAAAAAAATATTTTAAAAAAAATGAAAATATAGACAGGCAATTCAATGCATTCAGAAAATCAATGAACAAAAATAAGTACTTTACTAAAAAGATTAAAACTTTAAAAAAGAATCAATCAGAAATCCTGGAAATGAAGCATGCAATTAAGATTTTGAGTGAACAATTGAGTATAGACAAGAGAACCAACCACATGGAGTAAAGAATTAGTGACTGAGCATAAAGAAAAATGAAAGAGCTCTACAAGAACTCAGAAAAAGCCATATTAGAATTGTAGGCATTCCAGAGTAGGAGGAAAAAGAGCATAGACTGGAGAATCTATTCAAACAAAGAGTGGATGAGAACTTCCCAAACCTATGGGAAGAACTATAACATCAAATCCAACAAACAAACTTAGTTACTTCAATCAAAGAGGTCCTCTATAAGATACTTTGTATTAAAATGTAAAAAATTAATGACAAAGAAAAAATTATCAAAGCAGCCAGGGAAAAGGAGGAAGTGGCCTACAAAGGAAAATTCATCAGAATTTCATCTGACTTCTCAGCAGAAACTCCACAAAACAAAAGAGAGTGGAACCAAATATTCAAATGCCTGAAAGAAAGAAATTACCAGCCACAAGTAATATATCCAGCAGTTGTCCTTTAAATATGAAGGAGAAATAAAGACATTCCCAGACATAGAGAAGCTGAGGGATTTTATCACTAGAAAATTTCCATTGCAGGATATTCTCAAGGGAGTTATACTACCTGAAATAAAGAGCATAAGGTCACAAAGCTACCAGTAAGATCACCAATAAACTTATAGCATAAACAGGGATAATTGTGACAACCAAAACAAAAAAGGGGAAGGATTAAAGGTCTGAACTGGCAAAGGAGGATGAAAATCAGAGGCACTCAAAATAAAGTTACAGTATATATGAAAGTTTATTTTTTATAAACCTAATGATAACTGCATACAAAAATCCCTAAACCAGAACACAAAGCTTCAAAAAAGAGGTATGGAATAATACCAAACAAAAACAACAGAAACACAAAGGAAAAGAATCAAAGGAGGCACAGAGCTACTAGAAAACAAAAGATAAAATGACTATAGGAAATCCTCATACATCAATAATTACCCTAAATGGAAATTGTCTGAATTCACCAATGAAGAGGCACAGAATAGCAGAGTCGATTAAAAAAAAAAAAAAAAAAAAACCCAACCACACGTTGCCTACTAGAGACACATCTATACTGCAAAGGCAAAGGTAGATTCAAAGTAAAAAGGTACAAAATGATTCTCCAAGCAAGTAACATACACAGAAAAGTAGGTATAGCCATACTTATATCTGAAAAAAATAGATTTAAAGATAACAATAGACAAAGATAGACACTTTATAATGATAAAGGGAACACTACATCAAGAAAACATAACACTTCTTAATATATATTCACCCAACCAGGGAGCACTGAAACATGTAAAGCAACTACTCACAGAACTACAGGGAAAAACAGATCAAAACACAGTTATAGTTGGGGACCTTAATACTCCATTGACAGCTCTAGACAGATCAACCAAACAGAAAATCAATAAAGAAATATTGGCCTTAAATGAAACACTAGACCAAAGGGACATAACTGACATTTACAGAACCTTTCATCCTAGAACACCAGATTATTCATTATTTTCCAGTGCACATGGCACATTCTCAAGGATAGACCATATGTTTTATCAAAAAACTAGCATCAACAAATTCAAAAAGATTCAAAGTATACCAAGCATATTCTCTGACCATGATGCCTTGAAATTAGAAATCAACTGCAAAAGTAAAGAAACCCCAAAATACATAAAGACTAAACAACATACTTAAAATAAATGACTAAGTCAAAAAAGATGTGATCAAAAGAAATATAGAAACAAATGAGAATGGCAATATAACCTATCAGAACTGGGATGCAGCATAAGCAGTAAGAAAAGGGAAATTTATATCATTACAGGCCTATCTCAAGAAATAAGAGAAATCCCGAGTAAACAACCTAACACTACATCTTAAAGTAGTAGAAAAAGAACAAAAACAACCCAAACTCAGCAGGAAAAAAGGAAATAATAAAAATTAGAGCAGAAATGAATGAAACAGAACAAAAAGACTATATAAAAATTTAATAAAACAAAGAGCTCCTTCTTTGAAAAGATGAATAAAACTGACAAACCCCTTGCTAGACTCATTCAGGTAAAAAGAGAAAAGACCCATATAAACAAAATAAAAAATGAGAGAGGAGAAGTCACTACAGACATCTTAAATATAGAAAGGATAATACTAGAATATAATGAAGACTAACTCCACCAAATTGAATAACCTTGAAGAAATGGATAAGTTCCTAGAATTGTATAATCTTCCTAGGTTAAATCATGAAGAATTAGAAAATCTAAATAGACCTATCAGTAGTAAGGAAATTTTAACCACCATCAAAAACCTCCCAAAAAACAAAAGCCCAGGACCAGGTGGCTTCACCAATGAATTCTACCAAACATTCAAAGAAGATTTAAAACCTATCCTTCTCAAACTCTTCCAAAAAAACTGAAGAAGAGGTAAACCTTCCTAACATATCCTATTAGGCCAATATAACCCTAATACCAAAGTCTGGCAAAAAATAACACAAAAAAAAGAAAACTAAGACCAGTATATCTGGTGCATACACATGCAAAAAATTTAAACAAAATACTAGCAAATTAAATACAACAGTCCATCCAAAAAATGATACATTATGATCAAGTGGGATTCATTTCAAGGGCACAAGGATGGTTCAACATATACAAATTCATCAATATAATATACCACATTAACACAGAAAGGACAAAAATCATATGACCTTATCAAGAGATGCAGAAAAAGCATTTGATAAGATACCACATCTATTTATGATTAAAACACTCAATAAAGTAGGAATAGAAGGAAAGTACTTCAACATAACAAAGGCCATCTATATACATAAAAGCCTAAGTGACCAAACAATCGCTCAACTAGTCAACCGGACGTGCACTGACCACCAGGGGGCAGATGTTCAAAGCAGAGGCTTCCCCAGGTGGTCAGTGCGCTCCCACAGAAGTGATGCTACTCAGCTGACCACCGGGTGCCAGACACCAGGCTCACAGTCAGCAAGTGCAATGGCAGCATAAGCCTTTCCTGCCTGCACCACAGAGCTACTGAGAAGTGGCAGTAGGCACAGTGGAGCCAGGATAAGCGGTAGCGGTGCACACCCGGCCCAGGCTTGGGCTCCTCCTACTACTTCCCTCGGGAGATATCAGACTGCCAGTTTTGATTCGATCCCCACTGTCTGAAACAGGCATTCCGACATCCCCCAAGGGGTCCCGTATATAAAGAAGTTGCAGGCCAGGCTGAGGAACCCCACCAGTGCACAAATCTATGCACCAGGCCTCTAGTATGATAAACCCTCAGTTAATATCATACTCAATGGTGAAAAACTGAAAGCTTTTCCTCTAAGATCAGGAACAAGATAAGGATATCCAATCTCAAGACTCTTATTCAACATACTAGTAGTGCTGTAAGTCCTAGCCAAAGCAGTAAAGCATGAGAAATAAATAAAAGACATCCAAATAGGGAAGGAAGAAATCAAACTATCACTTTGTACAGATGACATAATTCTTGACATAAAAAACCCTAAAGACTCCACCAAAAAAAACTATTAGGAACAAGAAACAAATATAGTAAAGCTGTAAGATACAAAATCAATGTGAAAAATCCACTGCCTTCCTATATACTAACAACAAAACTTCAGGAAAAACAAAAAACAAAAAAAACAATTCCTATGGCAAACACAGACCAAATAATAAAATACCTAGGAATAAACTTAACAAAGAATGTGAAAGACCTACATACTGAAAATTATAAGACATTATTAAAAGAGATTGAACGATACACAACAAAATGGAAAAATATCCTGTGTTCATGGAACAGAATAGAGCCCAACTATAAAACCACATGTATATGGACAAGTAATTTTTTACAAAATAACCATAAACACACAATGGAGTAAAGATAGTCTCTTCAATAAATTCTGCTTGGAAAACTGGAAAGCCATATGCAAACGAATGAAACTGGATACAGTTTGACTCCATGTACAAAAATTAATTCAAATTGAATCGAAGACCTAAATATACGATCTGAGACAAAAAGTTATACAGAAAAAAACATAGGTACCAAACTTATAGACTTTTTTCATAGAGAACATTTTATGAACTTGAGCCCAAAGACAAGGAGAATAAAGGCAAAAATAAATGAATGGGACTACATCAAATTAAAAAGCTTTTACACCAAAAAAAAAACTCTAAATCATGTATTCACAAAGATATACATACCACTAGGTTCTCAACCTTTTTTAATGCTGTGACCCTTTAATATAGTTCCTCATGTTGTGGTGACCCCCAATTTTAAAATTATTTTCGTTGCCACTTCATAACTATAATTTTGCTACTGTTAATGAATCATAATGTAAATATCTGTTTTCCGATGGTCTTAGGCGACCTTGCTAGCAGTTTTCAACCTGTGGGTCGCGACCCACAAGTTGAGAACTGCTGCTGTAGAGCCTAAGACCATCAGAAAACACAACATGAGGAACTGTATTAAAAGGTCACAGGATTAAAAAAAGGTTGAGAACCACTGATTGCAGCAATATTTACAATAGTCAAGATATGGAAACAACCAAAGTGTCCTGTGATAAGAGGACTGGATAAGAAGATGTGGTACAGCCAAGACCGGTTTGGCTCAGTGGATAGAGCGTCTGCCTGCAGACTGAAAGGTCCCGGGTTCGATTCCGGTCGGGGGCATGTACCTTGCTTGCGGGCACATCTCCAGTGTGGGGTGTGCAGGAGGCGGCTGATCGATGTCTCTCTCTCATCGATGTTTCTGACTTTCTGTCCCTCTCCCTTCCTCTCTGTGAAAAATCAATAAAATATATTTAAAAAAAAAAAAAAGATGTGGTACATATACCCAAAAGAATATACAGTGGTACCTTGAGATATGAGTTTAATTCGTTCCGTAACCTTGAGGCGTGGGAAACTGAGACGCTCGAGTCGAGGTAAACTGGTGGGTTGTGTGCAGTTGGCCAATCCGCGTGATTACTCCTATCTCAAATGTTGCTCGTATTTCAAAGCAAAAATCGCTCGCTTGATGGCTCGTATCTCAAAAATCTCATATGTTAGGGCACTCGTATCTCGAGGTAGCACTGTACTAGTCAAGAAAGGATGTATTAAGAAAGGATGGAATAGCGTCATTTGTAATAGTATGGTTGGACCTTGAGAACATTATGCTAAGTGAAACAAGTCAGTTAGAAAAAGCTAAGAAATATATGATTTCACTCACATGTGGGATATAAAACTGAAACTCATGAACACAAACAGCAGTGTGGTGATTGCCAGAGGGAAGAAGGTGGAGGGAGAAGTGAGATCCAATGTAAGGCGACAGGAGAAGATTTGACTTTGGGCAACCCTATGTTCACAGGAGCATTATTTATAAAAACTAAGATTTCAAAACAGCCCAAGTGCCCATCAGTAGATGAATGATAAAAAGCTGTGGGACACTGACACTATGGAATACTTTGCAGCTAAAAAAAGGGGGGGAAGGGGGAACCTCTTACTTTTTGGGACAGCATGGATGGAACTGGAAAATACTTTGCTAAGTGAAATAAGCCAAAGTGAGAAAGAAAAATATCATATCATCTCACTTATTTGTGGAATCTAATGAACAAAGACAAATAAAATAAGACTCAAAGCAGGGAGGCATGGAACAGACTCATATACCTTGATGTGCGGTTGAGGAGACAAGAGATAAACCAAAGAACTATGCAAAAGCCCATAGACATGAGCAATAGGGTGGTGAAGACCTGGTTGGGGCGGGGTGGCGGGGTAAATAGGGGTTGGGAGAATGGGGGAAGAGAAGGGGAGAAATGGGAGATAACGGTTCAATTTCTGGTTAAATGCCTGGGTTGTGGGCTCAATCCCCAGTAGAGGGCCTGCAGGAGGCAACCAATCAATGATTATCTCTCATTATTGATGTTTCTATCTCTATCTCCCTCTCCTTTCTTCTCTGAAATCAATAAAAATATATTTTTTTCAAAAGTGCTATAAAATATTGGGCATATAAAATTTAGGGACTGGAGAATCCAAGATGGCAGCATAGGTAAACACCTACACTGCTGCCTCGCACAACAATTTTAAAACTACAACTAAAAGACTGAACTGACATCATCCAAAACCACAGGAAAGCGGGCTAAGTGGAAATTCTACAACTACAAGGAAAGAGTGAAATAAGCCAAACGGAGAAAGAAAAATATCATATCATCTCACTTATTTGTGGAATCTAATGAACAAAATGAATAGACAAATAAAATAAGAGTCGAAGCAGGGAGGCATACCTTGATGTGGAGTTGAGGAGACAGAGACCCCGAGGAGCTGCAAAAAGCTGATGTACAGAGACACGCACGTGGAGAGAGCGGCTGTGAGAGAACCTGGCTGGCTTTCTCTGGCTGGAGGGAAACGGAGACTCTCAACAGCATTGAACTCCTTATCCTACGACACTAAACCCCAGATCCAGCCGAAACTCATACAGGGGGAGTTTGGACTGTGAAAAGGGAGAAGTGCACGGAAATTTAGGGGAGTAGCAAAAGATCAGAAGGCGGGTGGCGCGCAGAGGACCGACTGCTTATTGTGCCACTGGCTTTCACGAGTGGGCAGGAGACAGACCCTTCCAACTGTGGCATTTCTAACTCCACTACACCCTGGTTTGGGGTGAAACCCTGGGGACCCAGAATCATATGGTCCGGGAGCACAGGGGGGAGGGGAGCCGGAGGGGCAGCAGTCTAGAGGCACTGTGAGAGCATGCGCGAACAGGGACCTCTCCAGTGATTACCCAGTCACGTGACACTCAGGGGCCGTGGAGAGCGGGGCTGACTGGAAGGCAAGGCGGTCCCCTAAGCCCTGAGACTCCACCCATCCCAAGCTCAATAGAGAGGCTTTTGCAGGTTTGCAAGTCTGATATCATAAGGCTGAATCCAACACAGAAGTTATCCCAACATAGTGAAAATGTTGAGACAAGGGAAGGGATCACAAACAAAAGAAATGGAGGAAATCAAACGACTGGATATAGAGTTCAAAACCACACTTATAAGGTTTTTCAAGAATATCCTAGAAAAATTGGATAAAGTTAGCGAGTCCCAAGAGGAGATGAAAAAGATCCAACTAGAGATGGAAAAGAACCAACTAGAATTTAAACATACACTGACTGAAATAAAAAATATTATTCAGAGACCTAACAACAGACTAGAGGAAGTCAAAAATTTGAAATATAAAGAAGCAGAAAACATTCAACTGGAAAAGCAAGAAGAGAAAAGAATCCAAAAATGTGAAGATAATGTAAGGAGACTCTGGGACAGCTTCAAGCGTACCAACATCAGAATTGTGGGGGTGCCAGAGGAAGAGAGAGAGCAAGATACTGAAAGCCTATTTAAAGAAATAATGACTGAAAACTTCCCACATCTGGTAAAAGAAATAGACTTACAAGTCCAGGAAGCACACAGAACCCCATATAAAAGGAATCCAAAGAGGAC
>PVJN01004606.1:8042-88823 GCA_004026805.1 Lasiurus borealis | reverse complement strand
GTGGGGAGGGGGGGGGGCCTTCACATAAGGGGCGGGGAGCATTCTACAGACATGTCACCATGTGCTTTCTATCTGGTGTGTGGGTCCAGAGGCGGCGGCAGCAGGCGCAGAAGCAGGCACACCTGTCAGAGGAGGGGACTGTCACAGAGACTGCAAGAAGCAAAGCAAGGGGCTGGCAGCTCGGTGGGCCCTGCATCCGATGCGGAGTCAGCAGCGGCTGGGTCTGCAGACATGTTTGTGATTTTCTTACTAGGTGCCACAGGAAACTAACTCCTTCCGGAATAGAAGAAACAATCTTGAGGAGGTGATATGAAATTTTTAACAGGAACAGCTGAGATGGAAACACAGGCAGATGGCAGAGCAGAAAGCGGGCGCCGGGAGAAAGAGCTCTGGGCAAAACCAGCCTGAACTGAAACCCCTGTCCTTCCACTTCCTGGATGAAGGGCCTCAAGCAGATGATCTCACTTCTGCTCGGCTCCGCTTCCTTATCTGGAAAATGGGCATGACATGTGCATTTCCTGTAGCAACTGTGAAAGACATTGTGGGGGAATTTGTAAAGAACAGCCCAGCCTGGCAGGCATGGCCCAGTAATTGAGAGTTCACCTGTGAACCAGGAGGTCATGGTTCGATTCCTGGCCAGGGCACTTGCCCGGGTTGCCAGCTCAATCCCCAGTGTGGAGTGTGCAGGAGGCAGTTGATCAATGATACTCTCTCACCATTGATGGATCTCTCTCTCTCTCTCTCTCTCTCTCTCTCTCTCTCTCTCTCTCTCTCTCTCTCTCTTCCTCCCTCGATCCTTCCCTCCCTCTCCCCCCGCTTCCCCTCTGAAATCAGTAAAAACATGTGTGTTTGTGTGTGTGTGTGATTTATTTATTTAAAGGACAAACCCAGACACAGTCTGCTACATTCTACTTGAAGTTTTCATGGCACTGATCCTTAGCAGTCTCTATCCAGCCTTGTTTGCTTGTGTTGCCTGCTTTTCTGACTATTCCTTAAATTCTGTGACGTACTCACTTTTGTACTCCCAGTTTACGTTGCACTACTCTGAATATGGTAACAAAAGAGATACATTTTATTGGATAGTTATTCTTTGCCAAGTTCTTTTCTAAATACTTGGACTTTTGAAGATCTCTCAGAGCTCCTATAAGAGGGAGTTACTACTATTATTTTCATTTTAATTAAAAGTTGTAATCGAGGCTGTTCTTTGTCACAGAGCTTAATACACTTCAAATCCGGGATCCCCAACCTGGGCATCTGGGTTCAGACCCCGGCTTTGAACATCCTGCAATCACACTGTAGAGAAGGGAAGGAAATTCAAATAAAGTGGCAGGGTGCCACCTAGTGATGAAGCCTTGGAATAGCAATGAATGAACCAGAAATCATACTAAGCATCCAAGGAAGAACATTCTGGAGAGAGAGCCATGTCAGAGGTTGAAATGTACTTGATGTCACCAAGAAACGGAACCATCAATGGAGGTTGCACATTTTCAAGAAAGGTCTGATTTCTTTCACTTAGTCACTTGGAATCTACATCTGGACCACTAATTAAAAATAAATAAACATCTGAAATAATACTTCCGACGTTAACAAAAGGACATTTCAAAGCGCTGACCACGAGATGCGCCATCAGTATGGATGAAGGACCATGCCGCCGAGCCTCATATATTTCCAAGGCTACAAGAGGCGCATTTAGGAAGAGCAGGGCTCATTTTCTGATCGAAAGATTTGAGACTGCTCTTTGGCATTAAACTCGGGGCGACTTTAATATATATTGATTAATAATTAATGGGCGGAAGCGCGGGTGGATCGATGAGGACGAGGCCCGGCTGACAGTGCGGGGAAGCGATTAAACACAGAAACCCCCAGCTTCTGCAGCGCTCAGAGGGGCCGGGGCCCATCCTCGGGGGAGCAGGCGATCCCTGCTCGGGAAGTTATTCCTGTAGCGTCTTGGCAGAAACTTCCCAAAGTGCAGGCAAGAGAGAGCAGCCAAACATCAAAACAAAAACGTGGGTGCAGGCAAGGGAGAGCATCAAAACATCAAAACAAAAACCCAACTAGCCCTTCCCAAACACGATGTAATGAAGGGCAGGCATTCAAGACATACAGTCAAATGGAAAAGTTCAGAGACCTTATTGCACTTAAACATCCATGTAAGTACAATGGGCCAACCACCAAGACATCATGGGATACCCTGGAGAGGACAAACCCTAAAACCCTCAACCCTATCCTATATAATAAAAGGCTAATATGCAAATCCATGGAACGACTGAAAGGACTGGTTACTATGATGCTCTGGTTACTATGAGGCTCACTCACTACCAGGGGGCAGATGCTCAACACAGGAGTCGCCCCCTGGTGGTCAGTGCGCTCCCACAGGGGGACTCCACAAAAGCAATGGAGGGAGACTCTCCCACCTCTGAGCAGTGCCTGACTGATGACGTAGGCCTGCTCCCCGAGAGTAGTCCTTCTGTTTATTTACTCTCCTAGTGCCAGGCACCCCCATTTAGCACAAAGGTGGCATGGCATTTACTTGTCAGATTAATTAATTAATGACCACATTTTCTGTTTTACTGAACATTCTAGGGGTATAGGGACAGGTAGGTTTCTTATTATTGTTTTTGTTGTTGCTGTTATTTTTGCAAGTTATGGCACCCAGGACCCATAACTGTGCCTGACTCGTAACTGAGGCTTGACATTATTGAACTGATGAAGACAGGAGCTACACAACATTGTGATGAGAGAATGGACACAATCTCACTGGCTTTCATACACCACTTCAAAGGTGAGTTGTGCATGTTCATCAAAAGGTTTGTGATGTTGGGCCGAGACTGGTTTGGCTCAGTGGATAGAGCGTTGGCCTGTGGACTGAAACATCCCAGGTTCGATTCCGGTCGGGGGCATGTACCTTGGTTGCGGGCACATCTCCACTGTGGGGCGTGCAGGAGGCGGCTGATCAATGTCTCTCTCTCATCGATGTTTCTGACTTTCTATCCCTCTCCCTTCCTCTCTGTAAAAAATCAATAAAATATATTTTTAAAAAAAAAGGTTTGTGATGTTGCTTGGATTCGCTGTGTGTGCGAGGTTATCAGCCAGTAGTAGTCATTTCCTACAACCATTTGAAAATAGATAATATTCTATCCCTTGTCTTTTTTTTTTTTTAGTAACTAGAGTATATTTGTAAGGCACTTAGCAAGCTTATTCTCCATCTTAGTACCACCTCCCCCCATTCAATATGTCACTTTGGTAAAGAATACAGCCTTTATATATTATACTGTCTCCATTAGAAACCATTCTACTTTAGCTCGATAGATATATATTTAATATTTAATAATCACCCAGTCTTTATGTTCATGTCTCCCCAGATGCTTCTGTCAATTGGTTTTGTTTTAAATGGAAATTTGTGGCATCTTGCTATCTTTGAGTTCCCTGTGTATGGGAAGATTCTAGAAAAGTCAAGTGTTGCTGCACTCACCATCTTCTCATATCTCCTATATTTATTTATATTTTGGTGTGAATTTCTAGTGTCCATTTCCCCATACTGGGTATAATGGTTAATAATGCAGATTTTTTCAATAGATGGGGTTACACATATGTTGATATATATGCGATTTGATATGTATGCTATTTTGTTGTATTGACAATAAGCTTCAAAACTTCATAAGTCAAATTTTCTGAAGGTGTTAACATCATGGATATTTTCACACTTAAAAATGTCAAATCCCATGCCAAAAAAAGAGCATGTGCGGGAAGTTATAATTCATTACTTTATTTTGAAGGAAAGTGTTGATGAATACTTTGGGAGGCTTAAGGTGAACATGCTCCATCTCAAGAGACTTGTGAACACTGGTTTAAACACTTCAAAAGTGTTTATTTCAATGTGAAAGACAAAGAATGTTCAGGTCAACCGAAAAAGCTGGGAGACCAACAATTACAAGCATTATTGCATGAAAATGCATGTCAAACTAAAAAAAAAAAAAAAAAAAAAAAAAAAAAAAAAAAAAAAAAAAAAAAAAAAAAAAAAAAAAAAAAAAAAAAAAAAAAAAAAACACACACACACAAAAAAAAAAACTTGCAGAAAGATTAAACATTGCTCAACAAACAATTCCCGGTCATTTACAAGCAATGGGAAAGATTTTAAAAGGAAGGAAAATAGGTGCCACATCACCTAGTTTTATTTGAACAAAAGACAAATAAAAAAACGAAAAGTCATCAATAAATGTTGCTTCATTGGCATAAAAGAAAGTCTTCTTTGCATCGAATTGTGACTGGCAATGAAAAGTGGATTTATTTTGAGAATCCCAAATGCACAAAATCATGGGTTGATCCAGGTCAACCATCAACATCGACTGCAAGGCCAAATGGCTTCGGAAAGAAGACAGTGCTCTGTGTTTGGTGAGATCAGGAAGGTGTGGTGTATTATGAGCTTCTGAAACCAGGTGAAACCATTAACACTGATCGCTACCGACAGCAAATAATCAATTTGAACCACGCTTTCATCGTAAAACAACCAGAATGGATCAGAAGACACGGCAAAGTACTTTTGCTTCATGATAACGCACCATCACACACTTCAAAACCAGTTTAAAACACACTGAAAGATCTTGCCTGGGAAGTATTAACCCACCCGGCGAATTCGCCAGACCTTCCTCCTTCAGACGACCACTTGTTCTGATTGATGGCACATGCACTTTCTGAGCAGCACTTCAAAGTGTCTGAAGTGGAAAATTCGGTCTCTGAATGGTGTGCCTCAAAACAAGAAAAGTTCTATTGGAACTTTATCCACAAATTACCTGCAAGATGGTGAAATGTGTAGCTAGGGATGGGCATTACTTTGAATAAAGCACTTTTGATGTTTCTCTTAAAATTATGTTTTCTTTGATTACAAAATCTGCATTATTAACTGATACAACTAGTATATCCCATCTTTTATAGGTCCTTACAAACTAGTCGGTGAAAAAATTTGAAGTAATAATTGCCATTTTTTAATATATTTTATTGATTTTTTACAGAGAGGAAAGGAGAGGGATAGAGTTAGAAACATCACCTGCCTCCTGCACACCCCCTACTAGGGATGTGCAGGCAACCAAGGTACATGCCCTTTGACCAGAATCGAACCTGGAATCTTTCAGTCCGCAGGCTGATGCTCCATCCACTGAGCCAAACAAACCGGTTTGAGCTAATTGCTGTTATTTTAATAGCAATAGCATGCATGTACTAAGTGCTTACCGTGTGACAAACAATTTTCTAAGTGCTTTCCGTGTATCAACTCAGGTCTACATCAAGAGGGCGATAAAAATGCAAAATGGAATAGAGCGTTCTAAAGCAATTAGCTTGGAACAAAGAAAGTCATTATGAAAACACAGACACTGTGCCTTGGGGAAAGAATGCCAAGTCCTTGGTTCAGAGAGAGGCATAAGGCAAGTGGGGGGTTTTAGGTTTCCAGGATGCACTTCAATTTCATGCTAGGCTTCAGGCCGGTCAGCGTTTGGCTCCTAACATTAACATGCTTTAATGAATACTTTGGAGACAGGTCTTGGACAATGACCATAAACAAATATTTCCCTGACTCCGCTTCCGTAACTAAAATGTGCACTGACTGCTGGAATCGAAAAGTCATCAATAAATGTGAAAGTGATGCACCGATGGGAACCCGAGGTTGGACCGAAGCTCTCTCCATTAGAAATTGAGAGCCTCCTCCGGGACCTTAAAGTGCTCATCTTATTATTCAATGTTTAAAGAAATATTTTTTATTGATTTCAGAGAGGAAGAGAGAGAAGCATCAATGATCAGAAAGAATCGTTGATTGGCTGCCTCTTGCACGCCCCCTACTGGGGATCAAGCCCGAAATCTGGGCATGTGCCAACTGGGAATCACAATGTGACCTCCTGGATGTTCATAGGTTGATGCTCAGCCACTGAGCCACACCGGCTGGGATGAAGTGCTCACTTTAAATATGACAATCCCTCCCCTGCATGAGAGGAAGCAGTAACGTATACTATTATACCCCTGAGGATACCTGACCATAGCATTAACACACTAAAAATGATTATAACGCCACGCATGTGCAAACACTATGATGAAATAACGGAGTATCTTACTTGTGACAAATTGTTAAGGGATATAAAACTGATATAACTCGAATGACTTGGGTTATCATATAATCTTCTTCACTTTATGTAGCCATTTAGGGAACACCCAGGTTTTACTAACTCAACCGCCTTTTCTCTCTCCATTAGAACCTCAGAACTCCTGAGGTTCCGGTCAGGTAAGTTTTACTCCAAAACATAACGGCTTTTATTGGTCTGGTGCTGGCAGAGAGATATAAAAAGTGAAGTCAGCATTAAGTATTGATCTCACAGTTAATTAACTTCTATCCTGAAGTTAGTGGCTCCCTAATTAACGATGTGCATACTAATAAAAAAAATGTTCTCTGTAATAGATGTGTATCTGATTCTTCTTCCACATTTTTACACATAGGAAAGAAACCGGTAAATGTGAATTTTCCTTTTCTCTTGCTTTCAAAAAATCAATCCTAATCTCATTCCTTATTACACTCCTAAAGGCAAACAACTTCTTTTTTTTCACTTATGTCTGTATGTATTCAGTGGGTGACATATCACAGTATGTAGAGACTCGGTTCTTTCAGCCTTTATGTGACAAATCCTTTATTCTTCTCTAGGGAACCTGCATGTCTACCATATTTTTTCTGAAACTTAATCATCATTCCTGAAAACACATTATAATGGACTTTTCTCTATAATCTCAAGAGCTTAAGTTATCAATGTTTCAAATATGCTACACATAGATTTAATTTAAATTTTAATGAGAAAAGAAATCAGTAATTTTCTGAAAAAAAATATATTATTTATGAAAGCCCCCAAACTATTTGCATCTCTGAGGCCTGCAACAAGACATAAGCTGAATATTCCACTAATTTTAACTGGTGACTCTTGATGGACCATAAATGTTATTCATTACATTTTTTAATATATTTTATTGATTTTTAACAGAGAGGAAGGGAGAGAGATAGAGAATTAGAAACATCTAGCAGCTGCCTCTTGCACACCCCCTACTGGGTCATGCCCACAACCAAGGTACCTGCCCTTGACCAGAATCGAACCTGGGACCCTACAGTCTGCAGGCCAATGCTCTATCCACTGAGCCAAACCGGTTTCGGCTTCATTACTTTTAAGAGCCAAAAAAAATAGGTCCAGATTGTTCAAATATACTTGTTCTTGTCTTGCTCAAACAAGTTTTGGAGTTCAGCAGGCAATAAATCCTCAAATCAGTTCTGAGTCTTGTCACTTGGGTTTCTCTAATAATGAAGATCTTTGTTGTGACAATAAAGACAATAGGTGTGTTCACCAGTAGTGTTGAGAAACAATATAAAAAACATTTTACAGATGTCTCCATCTGCATAATGCCAAGGATATTCCTAATTTCAAAATTTAATGTGTTGACTTTCTGGAATGAGTTGACTGTATACCTAACTGAAAGCACACACAGATAAGGAGGGATTTCTAGTCAACCGGAATTACTTACGGGTTTTACTCAGCACATTTTGATTACAGTATTTGGAAAGGAGAATCTCGAGAATCTGGTAGGCTACACCAGTTTACAAAAATCCCTAAATGGGTTCTGCACCAGCACAATGAAAATTAGCAGGAGAGCATGTGGCCTGAGAGTCTGCATGGCTCGGTTTCAGAACCACAGATGCCACACAGGAGTTAACAAGCTGAATGTTTACACTGCCATTTGGTGGTTTGGTGGAAACTCTTGGCCAAAAGGGACTGTGAAAATGTCTATCTTAGCCCAGAGTAGATTTCTCTTACCCTATGGTCCACGTTTGACCACGTTCCTTGTTTGAGGCTGAAAAAAAAAAAAAATCCCTGCCCTTCTGGATGATTCGGAAATTCCGTTGTATCAGGTACCCGAGTTACTCTGCTCTATTTCCAAAGTTTAGTGTTTAAACAGACTTTGTCTTTAGACAGAGGCATTATATTACATTGTAAAAAGAGGCAATATATCGAAGTGCACGCATTCTATCAGTCAGCTAAATTGATAAGTAGCTACTTTCCCCAATGCTGTGGTCGATGCCAGATGACAGCCATTTATCCACTTGCCTTCATTTTCCATTTGTAAACCCCTATGTCTGTCCCTTCTCCAGGACATATGACACTGTCCAGGTTCCCAGACGACGGCCTTAATTATTATCCAGTCGACTCGCCACTCACCACATACGGCGAAGCATTTTATACTTATGCTCTTTCGTTTTTAATTACTGCCACACGCCTAGCAAAGAGCTGTGATAATTCACTCTTTATAGATCGGGAAACTCGGGTTCTGAGGAGTCACCGAAATTGTCCAAGTTCCCAGAGACGGGAGACACAGCAGATACGAAATAAAATCATGGGCAGCAGCGATGCCCAGAGACTAGCTTCCTCCGCGTTGCTGTAAAAGGGGACCAAGTCCATAGATTCTGGTGTCAAATGCCTGGCACTCCGGTCCAGGCTCCGCTCGTTTGCTAAATTTGTGAACTATCATAAATTATCCAACCTCTCTAGGCTTCCGTGTTTTCGCCGATTATAAGAGGCACAACGATCACCCTTGGTTTCTGAGCTGATTGGGAGGGTTTGATGAGATAATGCACATAAAGGAGCTTGGCAGAGCCCCTGGCATGCGATCAATTCCCCAAAACGTCAGTCATGGGTCAGGAAGATAGCTCATCCACCCCACCACCACACTAAGGGGAGAAGGTTATCTGCGCATTGTGACAAAGCGTGTACATTCCGGATTGAATCCGGGTGCAAACACTTCCTCTTGCAGAAACAGGAGCAGAGCCACTCAGAGTCCCTCCGAAAGTCGGAACCCACCTTCATAAGCACCTACATCACTCACAGGGAGCGTGCACACACACACGCACATGCACACACACACACACACAAGCACAAACACACACAACTGTAATAATGAAGTGAAACAGCAAAAAAACAATGTAAAAGAAAGGTAACCATTCCTGACCTTTACTTGTGGTAAATAATAATAAAAAAATCAAGCAGCCGAGACCGGTTTGGCTCAGTGGATAGAGCGTCGGCCTGCGGAATGAAAGGTCCCGGGTTCGATTCCGGTCAAGGGCACGTACCTTGGTTGCGGGCACCTCCCTAGTAGGGGGTGTGCAGGAGGCGGCTGATGGATGTCTCTCTCTCATCGATGTTTCTGACTTTCTGTCCCTCTCCCTTCCTCTCTGTGGAAAATCAATAAAATATATTAAAAAAAAAAACCATCAAGCACATATGTACATACGACGAAATGACAGGAGATGGTAACCACGAAACCGTGTAACCCCAAGACGGCCTGTGTTTACGGCGCCTGATGAACAAAAGGAAGTGACCAGCAAAGCCAGACAGGAAGCTGGGAGGCAGGGGACTGACTGACACACCTCGAGGTGGACGAGAAGACATAAAGCAAAGAACTTACACATTTACATGCATGGCCTGTGGGCACGGGACATAGGGCAGTGAAGGCCTGCTGGTGGGGGTAGAGGCTGGGAAAAGGGGGACAAAGGGGGGCAAACGGGAGATATCTGTAATACCGCCAACAACAAATTATATATATATATATATATATATGTATGTATATATATATATATATATATATATATGTATATATATATATATATATATACATACACACACACACACACACACACATATATATATATAAAGAAGACAGCTGCCACCATATTCTGTAAAAGACACACACACAGCGGCCCCCCCTCATTCCTGGGGACACGTTCCCACACCCCCCTGGGCTGCCTGAAAGCGCGGACGGTGCCAAGCCCCGTACACACTGCTGTTCCTCCACGAAGCACGTCCGATAGCGTTTAATTTACAAATCTAATTAGAGAAACTGGCAACCGAAACCAGTAATAAAACAGGCCAGTTTTAACCACGGGCCGGGGCGAGGGCACGTGGCCGCTCCTCCCCGTGGCCGCCGCGCGCTGCCCACCTTTTCGCTGGAGAAGCTCTGCCCGCGCCTCTGGGCACCGCCTCGCCGCTCGCACCCCGGCCCTTCCGCGCCCCGAGGAGGGACAACGGGGACGACCTGGCCTCAAGCACAGCGACCCCGCGCAGCCCCAGCGGCTCACGGAGAGGCAGGCGACGACGGCGAGGACGACGAGGACGAAGGCGACGACGGGACGTGCGTGCGTGCCGTGCGTGGGGCCGCGTGTGCAGCGTGGACGCGCTGGACACGGGGAGGCCACGTGCGGGCGGCGCCAGACAACGCGAGAGTTCGCCGCCTCTCGGAAGGTGGGCGATTTCAAACGTGTATGAGTGGTTTATTTCTGGAATATTCCGGGTCCTATTTCCGGACCGCGGGGGGTCGGGCAGGTAACGGAAAGTGCGCAGAGCAAACTCCTGCACAAGGAAAAGTAACCACGGCCCTAATGAGTGTGGCTCAGTGGATAGAGCGTCAGCTTGGGGACCGAAGGGTCCCGGGTTCGATTCCCGTCAAGGGCATGTACCTTGGTTGCAGGCACATCCCCAGGGGGGTGTGCAGGAGGCAGAGCTGATCGGTGTTTCTAACTCTCTATGCCTCTCCTTATCTCTCTGTAAAATAAAATAAAATAAAATTATATATATATATATATACATATATATATACATACATATATATACATATATATGTATATATATACACTTTTTAAGTGTAATCACAGAATACCAATCATAATTAAGTAAAAATTGGCCTTAAAGTACTAGCTGTGTTTAAAAAACACACACACACAGCCTGATTCTTTTCTTCATTTGATTTAAAACTGCTAATTATTGTGGCACATAAGCATTGATAAGCAGATCGAGATCCAGCCAAGTCTACTTTTGCGTTTCCTGTTTCATTCAGTC
Organism: Lasiurus borealis; assembly: GCA_004026805.1. Lineage (NCBI taxonomy): Eukaryota > Metazoa > Chordata > Mammalia > Chiroptera > Vespertilionidae > Lasiurus > Lasiurus borealis. Next base: position 77,919 of record PVJN01004606.1, on the reverse strand, counting down.
TTTCTTGAAAATCTACTCGTATAAGACAGCACTTGCCCTGTAAGAGATTTTCCTACATAGAGGAGTTTCCAATATGGAGAAAAGAAACAGAGAAACTCACTCAGTTATGACAGAGAATGTTACCAGAATACTGTATCCATATCAAGAACATTATAACCAAGAGTAGAAATGATAGGCAAAAAAGAAAGATCTGGCACAAAGTATGGACCCTATGCCTATGGACGTCTTGACATGCAGAGTACAAGAGTGGGTTGTAGCTGGAAAGACAACAAAGAATGACCCCCAATAAGGGACGGGTCCCCAGGCTTGGGCCCCTGTCAGGAAGCACGTTAGTGCTCTTTGGCTAACATGGAGGAGGCTACAGCCCCCCAAAACCCAATGCACGGCCCCGAGCCGAGGCGACCTCCTCCAATTCAGTCTCTAAAAGCGACCCTTGCCCCTTCAATATGCACCTGTTTGCTTCCTCTTTAAGATTTAGGAGGGGGAGGGAGGAGGAGGGTAGCTAAGGTGAGAACTTTCTGGCAAGGTAACGGGTAATTTGTAGCCACACAATTATTGGAACCAATGGACAAGAAGCATTAAATGTCTCTATTAACATTAAACGGGTAAAAATATGAAGAAAATGTCATCCTGGAGCAGATCAATCACCGGAGCCTTCCAGTAAGTGGTTTTTCAAGATGTTACACTGAAGGCCTCCAACTCCCTTTGACAGCCCCCATCCATTCTCTTCCCTCTTCTCTCCCCCATCAATTAACGTATCGGAGCTATTCTTGAATCTCTCTCAACAGCATCACCTTGCTGGGAAAACACTTTCTTGTGTTTATAATCCCTTTCAAGTGTAAAAAGGTGACCCTTTATTCTGGTAATTAGAGATCAGATCAAACTGTTTTCAGAGTTCAGTCCTCTCTCTCTCAACTTTTATCTTCTAAGGTTGAATCTCTCCTTCCCTTGTCCTTTTTTTTTTTTTTTCTGTACATCATTCTGTGGAAACTGGCCAATCTCATTTCATCTGCAATACTATTAAAATGTTCAATAATTTCAAAAATGGGAACATTTACTGGAAAACTACTCAAAAGCTATGAAAATTCCTTTGGGGGGCAAGAGCACCCACAAACCCCAAGGTAAAAACATGTTCAGAAAGACCCAAAGTCCTTTTCATGTTTTTTGGGGGGATTTGCTCGATTCTTTTTAATACTGGATAGCCAGCTGACAAGTAGAGTAAGGCATGCTAAAGTAGGGTCATCTGCTCAGATGAATGAATGGCCTTTTTTCCCAAAAGAATCATCCTGTCCACACCCAATGCGAATCCCTCTCCGATACTGGTGACCATTTCTCCTAGTCCTTAATGGATACCTAAGTAAAAATGTATTTTGAAAAATTAAGAGGCAACATTTCTGATGAACGTGATACTGATGGGATTAACATGCACTATAATATCAATGAGTGTAAGATGACGGTCAGGCATGCTAATGGTATGTCTCTTTCTCGTTGATACTATCTCAGTGTTTCAGGGGATACTTCTGGAGTCAGCGGGCCAGCGCTGATTGTAGGTGTGTCCTAAACATGTTTGAATGAGTAAAGAAGCAGTTTTAGGCAAGCGCAACACCTCGTCAGTCAAAACGTAATAAATGCCATTTTCTGTGGATAATTAAACCATTAAGTGCTTTTAACACTTAGCCATTTACTCAGTGAATATGCTCAGTGAAATGCTTTTAATGCTTTTATTGTGTTGGCATGTTTTCTAGATTTTTCAACAATATTTACTTGGCATTTAGTCTACGTCCATCACTAAGCAAGAATTGAAGGCATAACAGTGAACAGGTTACCAATCAAAAGTTCCACGGGCTTAAGTCTTAGGGATAAATGTCCTAACAGCCAGTTCCATTAGGATTTGGTGAGAGGGACGCAAGCAGCAGGTGTGTAAAGATGGACCCTGGCCGAGACCGGTTTGGCTCAGTGGATAGAGCGTCGGCTTGCGGACTGAAAGGTCCCAGGTTCGATTCCGGTCAGGGGCGTGTGCCTTGCTTGCGGGCACATCTCGACTGTGGGGCGTGCAGGAGGCGGCTGATAGATGTCTCTCTCTCATGGATGTTTCTGACTTTCTATCTCTCTCCCTTCCTCTCTGTAAAAAATCAATAATATATATATATTATATATATGTATGTGTGTGTGTGTGTGTGTATATATATATATATATATATATATATATATATATATATATAAATGGACTCTGAAAGCATGTCTTAGGGAAAAGTTTTTCTTAGGATATAGACAGCATTTGGTCAAGAATGTTGAGCCACCATGACTATAATCAGAAAACATTCTAATGAAGGCTGGTCTGTTTGGGTGGTAAGCACACGGTGCAATATACAGTTCTTGTAACATAGAAACCCACAACTGAAACATATATGATTATGATAACCAATGTCACCCAACTCAATTTAATAAATTTTTTTAAAAAAGGAAAAAATGAGTTTATATTCCACTAGAAAAATCTGGCAGATGGACTCAAGGATCCACTAAACAACCCATATTCACCAAATGGCTTATAACGAGTCCCTTAATTCTGCAGGAAAACTAAAATTCAGTTTAAAATAAGCGATAGAGAAGATTTCTTAGTGATTACAGTGAGCTGAATTCCATTCTCAGCTCTGCGCGGGGACTTCCTTCTGTCACATTAAATGAATCACTTAATCTTCCTAAACTGCCATCTATCAAAATATCTTGACAGAAATTATATGTTAAGTCCCAGAGGAAATTCACGAGAATGAACTTAAATTCCTTTCTTTGCCAAAATGAGCAGAAGGAACCAGAAAATGTCTGTAATTATTATTTAATGTGAGTAAACAAGAAACGGAAATGTTCTTTTCTCAGAACGCTGTCGTTCAAAAGTAAAAGTCAATGTTTTAGCGTTTCCAAAGTTCACACAAGCTGCCACGTACCTGAATCTTTTACTGATCAGATTTTGTATTAAGAATAGGACATGCTTTTCTGATATATGTTATGGCCAATCTTTAAGAGTTTTCTAAGGGCAAATCAAAGAAGAGCTTTAATTTCTGTCCTTTTAATGTTAATTTGACATTTCTAAAAGACCGACTTCTTTTTTTAAATGGGGGGAAATATTTTGAGTAGGTAATTCCTCTGAGTGCCGAGGTTAAATTAATATTTTAAAAGTTCACTTAAACTGATACATGTTAAAATGCAGGTCATTAGAAAGAAAGAAACCATCACTGACTAGTGTGCTCGAGGCTTATATAAATCAACTAGAGGCCCGGTGCACAAAATTCGTGCACAGGTAGGGTCCCTAGGCCTGACCAGTAATAAGGGCCAATCAGGTTCCCTGCTTCCCTGCCTCCTCCTCCCCTTGCTCCCTCAGCAGGCCACCTTGCTCCACACCGCCTCCTGGTGGTCAGCACACGTCATAGTGAGCGATCAAATTCCTGCTCTCCCAGTCAAACTCCCAAGGGGACACTTTGCATATTAGCCTTTTATATATATATAGAGAGAGAGAGATTGGAATTGTAATATGAAATGTGCATATATGTACGCTTTTAAATAATTCTCAAACCTTTTGGACAGGGTGGTGCATTATTTTATAAGTATTTATATTTACTTCATTTTATTCGAGAAGAATGTGAAGTATCTAGAGCTTAAATGTCTTGCCAAAGACCATATTGCTGTCAGATAAGTGGGATTTTCTAAGAGATCCCTTAAGACAGGTGTCATATACAAAACCCAATTTAGGTGAATAAAATGCCCACGATTCTTGAGAGACCCCTCTGGGTGCATGATTGACTTCACCTGAGAGTGTCTCTGGAGTCCTACTCATTGACATCTTTGAGAGGAAGACAAATAGGTTAAGGTAATATTCTGCCTGCTCTATAAATATGGTATATGTGAATTCAAAGGCATAGGTGATTGTCATCACAGGTTCAATATATATAGGTACCCACTGTCTTCTATGCTAAGCACTTTTCTGTGTTAAACCCTGATTAAATGGAAGATAAAACCCTGCACCCATCTTCAAATCAATGTTTCATTTCTGAACTTCCGAGACACTATTCATTCATGAAGGTCATTATCTCGGAAAGGGAATGAGAGATTTAGATGGTGGAGAAATCCCAAGACAGAGAGGAAAAATGGTAACTTATGTATGTGAGCCATTATGGCGTGCCCGTGAATACATGAAGAAGTACTTCACTGTACCTTGAAGATCCATTATTCCATGTTAAAGTGTGTCTTTAAATTTAGAAATTCCGAACTTAGAAAAGAAATCGCGGAGAATATTCTCCTTTAAGAAGTTCATTCTGCCTGACCCATAATTCCCTCTCCGGCTCACGCTTTATCTATCCCTCCCCTATTCACATAATAGCTCTCAGCTCTACACACACCCTGGTTTCTTTTTCTGTTAATGCTCTTCCTTCTCTTTAACTAGCATCCCTTTCCCCTTTCCTACCCCCTCCCTCTCTCTCTTATATACAGTGGTACCTCGAGATACAAGTGCCCTAACATATGAGATTTTTGAGATACAAGCCGTTGAGCGAGCGATTTTTGCTTTGAAATACGAGCAACAGTTGAGATAGAAGTAATCACTCAGATCGGCTGGCTGCACACGACCCACCAGTTTACTGCGACTCGAGCATCTCATAGTTTCCCACGCCTCAAGGTTATGGAACGAATTAAACTCGTATCTCAAGGTACCACTGTATATATATTTTTATATCAACTCATACTTAAAGATAATCAGTGCAACTGATACTTGGATAACTTAGATATTGGGCCACTCAGGAGTTCTTGCTTAATTTTCAACTGATGCCTAACTTTCTGTCTCCTGTGTTAAGTACCTTTTTTATTTTTATTTTTTATTATTTTTTTATTATTAATTTTTTACATGGAGAAAGGGAGAGAGATAGAAAGTCAGAAACATAGAAGAGAGAGAGACATCGATCAGCCACCTCCTGCACGCCCCCCACAGTGGAGATGTGCCCGCAAGCAAGGTACATGCCCCCAACCAGAATTGAACCCGGGACCTTTCAGTCCACAAGCTGATGTTCTATCCACTGAGCCAAACCGGTCTTGGCTTAGGTACCTTTTTTAAAGCCCCTGAAATCCCCGTGCTTATCTCGGCCCCTGTATTTTGACAGCTTTTAAAATGTTGTCTGTCTCCACTATTACGCTTGACCTCCTCGAGTGCAGGGACTGTCTTATTTATTTGTGCTCCTCTGACACCACGCTTCACACCTGACATCTAGTAGGCAGAGAATGCATAGCTGCTAAATGAATGCTTCCGGTGTCAACAGATTTGTCTCCAGCAGCCCTAGAGTGAGTAACAGAGGCGACAGCTCCTTTTAGGGAAGAGACTTGAACAAACAGGACCAGAAGGATATGGTTGGAGGGGAAAAATAATGTTCTCTAACAACCTCTCTTCTTGTAATGTCAGGGTTACAAGTTTCTTCCAGGGAGCCAGGCATTCAAAAGGCGCCAGTTAAAATGCAAATGGATTGCCCATAAGGCATAATATATCAACGCAGTCACATCCACTCTCGAGTCACAGAGGGCTTCCGTTTAAGGAAATGGGACTCCAAATAGCTTCAATGGTATCGTTCACCCAAGCATAGGCCATTGCCCCAGGGGGTGAGGGGGGGAGAGGAAACAGTAGTGAGAAGCACAGTGACAACTAAATATGAAAAAGTTGAGAGAGCCATGAAAATGTCATCAGTTTCCAGAGAGTGTCTAACGGTGGCTGTAGAGAGAAAGCCACAGGAATATTGTCATCATGAACAGAGAGAAGGTGAGGAATGCTAACCTAGAGGGACAAAGGTGGTATCAGGAAAAATAACATTTTTAAAGAATATGATAAGCCGAAGCCGGTTTGGCTCAGTGGAGAGAGCATTGGCCTGCGGAGTGAAGGGTCCCAGGTTCGATTTCAGTCAGGGGCATGTATCCTGGTTGTGGGCACATCCCCTGTAGGGGGCGTGCAGGAGGCAGTTGATCGATGTCTCTCATCCATGTTTCTAACTCTCTATCCCTCTTCCTTCCTCTCTGTAAAAAATCAATAAAATATATTTTTTTAAAAAGAATATGATTAAAAAAAAAAAAAAGGCTAAAATCATCGTGGCCTTAAAGCGCCACGGAGCAAAGAGAAGCTTTGGCTTTTCCCTCCAGCCCTTTCTTGTCATGGTCTCACCTGGGTGACCCTGCTGCGATATGAAGTGATCGCAGGGCCACCATCGGCCACTGTCACTGAGCGGCCCCCCCTCTGCTCACCTGCTGGAGGCCTCTGGTTGGCGTCAGCGTTTTCTGCTCGCTGAGGAATAAGGCTGTCGTGTCAGCCTCCGAGGCCTGGGCTTCCTGCCAGCTACTCGCTTGGCGTTCTCTCTCTCTCTCTCTCTCTCTCTCTCTCTCTCTCTCTCTCTCTCTCTCGGTAACAGCAACAAAGACACATCTGCTAACCCTGACCTTGTTATTTTACTGCCCTTCATTTTCTTCTTCTGGCTTGAGACGTGTCCTCAGACCACCCCCAAAAAATATATACCCTGTTTCCCCAAAAGTAAGACATCCCCCGAAAATAAGACCTACTTCGAGTTTTTCCTCTTGCTGTAATATAAGGCATCCCCCGAAAATAAGACCGCCCGGAACATAAGGTTTCGCCAGAATATAAGGCCCCCAAAGCTACCCTACGGTGACTGACTCCTGATTTAAAGAGACCTCGCACTGCCTGAACAGCTCCGGCTGCGCTGCGGCCCATCAGTGAGCTGGTTTGTGATGACAATGACTACTGTAACCGTATACAGGTAATAAATTTCCTTTTTTTTTTTTGGTTCAACAATAAATGTGTACCGTATTCTTCCTCATGGAAAAATAAGACATCCCCTGAAAATAAGACCTAGCGTTATCTTTGGGAGCAAATATTAATATAGGACACTGTCTTATTTTCGGAAAAACAGGATATATATATTCTAATCGGTGGGTATACGGTGTCTTCTACATAGAAATTACATCTAAATTCTTTGAATTATGACTTCCCTTTTTTAAAAATATATATTTTATTGATCTTTTACAGAGAGGAAGGGAGAGGGATAGAAAGTCAGAAACATCTATGAGAGAGAGACATCGATCAGCCACCTCCTGCACGCCCCCTACTGGACATGTGCCTGCAAGCAAGGTACATGTCCCTGACCTCAATCGAACCTGGGACCTTTCAGTCCACAGGCCAATGCTCTACCCACTGAGCCAAACCAGTCTTGGCATGACCTCCCTTTAACCATTTCCATAGACACAGTGTTGGATATCAATATATAACACCTTTGCCCGGTCAGTGTGGTTCAGTGGTTGAGCATCAATCTATGAACCAGGAGGTCATGGTTCAATTCTGACCAGGGCATATGCCTGGGTTGTGGGCTCGTTCCCCAGTAGGGGGCATGCAGGAGGCAGCCGATCAATGATTCTCATCCTTCATGTTTCTCTCTCTCTCCCTCTCCCTTCCTCTCTGAAATATATTTACAGATATAAAAGAGACTTCATTCTACTCTAGGAGATCATGCCCCACATTAAAGACTTATTTTAAAGACGGAAAAGTACAAGGAGCATAGCCAATGAGCAGCACGGCCCTTTCAGAAATGCCAGAGGTCAATTCCTAGCTTCACCATTTCCCAGCTCCATGACCCTGGAAATATCCCTAGACCTCTCTCTGCCTCTGTTTTTTCATCTGTGAAAGGGGGATAATAAAAACATACCGTTTGATGGGTTATAAAAGGTTAAAGAAGTTGCTATTTATTTTTTAAAGTCTTAGAAGAATGAATGCACATGGTAAGGCTTATAGAAGCAGTTAAATAAATTATAACATGAATGAAAGCCAGCATCTGAAGAGTGCCGCGGCAGAAATAACGGAACAGGAAAAAATGGGGACCGAAGATGAGGATCTGTTATTATGACAGAAAACACAGGAAGGAAAGAGAGGATGGATCCTTTGAGGCCTCAAAATTGAAACAAGGTTTTATATCAAGTATATTATTAATATTTAAGTAGTACAAGGGGAAGGATAATTTGAAAAGTACTGGAACCTTGTCTTTTATTTAGGATGAGTTCTGAAATCCAATAACATGAGTCTGGAGCTACACCACTTCTCAGACTCTGTTTACATAGAATAGCTCACAGCTCTACACACACCAAGCCCTACTTGTGTGACTTTGATCAAGTTACTAAAACTCTGTTTTTCTGTTTCCTTTGTTGGGAAGAAAAAAAAAAAGGAATAATAATACCTGTCTGCAAGGGAGGTTGAGAGGATAGGAACATCATGCAAAGTGCTCAGAAGAAGATCTGTGCGTGGAAAACATCCAGTGGATGTTATGGAAGGCTATGCTTTCTTTTTGTAAAAATAAATATATATATATATATATATATATATATATATATATATATATATATATATTTATGTTGATTTCCAAGAGGAAAGGAAAGGGGGAGAGAGAAGCATCAATGAAGAGAAAAAAAAAAAAACATTGATCGGTTGCCTCCTGCACTCCCCCTACTGGATGGAGCCTGAAAAACAGGCATGTGCCCTTGACCAGAATGGAACCTGGGACCCTTCTGTCCACAGGCCCTTACTCTATCCACTGAACCAAACCAGCAAGGGCTGGGAGGGTATGTTGTCACGTGCTCTTACAGAATTGTGCATGAGTCACTGTAGCCACAGCTTTTGGTTCAATTACTTAGCATCTTGACAACCCATAATCTGATCTAGTCGGTATTAATTCTCTTACTACTAATCAGTGATCTAATCAGTGTTAACTCGCTATCTTGCCATTACCTATTCTCTCGCCGGGAAAACCTTGACAAGGTAAGCTACAATTGCCAAGGGGAGGAAATCCAGAGAAGTTTCACTGCAAAGACTGAAATGTATGCTGGAAAGAATCGTTTTAGAACCTTCCTTGACCTGCCCTTCAGCAAGAGTGAAGGCTTCCGTGTTTTCTCCTTATGCGAGCGCTAGCTGGGATTGAAGCCATGGGATCGTTTTTAAATACTGAAGAAATAACAAGACACGGTGTGCCTTCTGACAAATATTTTTCAGCATAGGACAGGTTTCAAAAGGTTCCTCACCAAACCCAGCTACGTTATATATCTTCCCAGCCTACAGAGAAAATAAAAGCATCCCAAATGTTCATTTCTCATTTTGTTCCCCTCACATTTTTCCAAATTAGTATCTCAGTAATTTAAAACAATGACAACTATATATTTTTTTTTCAGGTAGGCCACATGCTAATATTTCATAGTTCTATCATTCTTTTATTTCTTTATTTTTTACTTTTTAATATATTCTATTGATTTTTTTTACAGAGAGGAAGGGAGAAAGACAGAGAGCTAGAAACATTGATGAGAGAGAGACATCCAGCAGCTGCCTCCTGCACACCCCACACTGGAGATGTGCCCGCAACCAAGGTACATGCCCTGGACCGGAATCAAACCTGGGACCTTTCAGTCCACAGGCTGACGCTCTATCCACTGAGCCAAACCGTTTTCAGCCATTCTTTTATTATTTTTTAGATGTATTTTTATTAATTTCAGAGAGGAAGGGAGAGGGGGGAAGAGATAGAAACATCAATAAAGACAGAGAATCATTGATCAGCTGCCTCCTGCACTCATCACAATTGGGGAGCAAGCCAGCCCACAACCCAGACATGTGCCCTGACCGGGAATCCAAATGTGACCTCCTGGTTCATAGGTTGACGATCAGCCACGGAGCGATACCGATGGGGCTTAATTTAAACTTAGCAATGCCCTGCATATGTCAGACACACGCAAATGTGGGAGGGGCATAGGCTGGTCTAAATTTCCCAGTGGAAGTAAGAGCTGAGATGATGAAAACATTAAGGTCATCTCGGTCGATCCGCAGATCAAGTCTTTATTGAATTAAAGATGGGAAACACTGAGATCAGGATCGAGGATGGAGCTGGTGGAAGTAAAAAGCACAAAACACACCCCCATCCCCAGAAGCTGAACCGGGAGAATCGGAGGTCAGGCTGGGAAGATGTAAGTCTTTCACGGCGGGGCAAGATGGGAGAGACGATTCGGCCTGGAGTCCTGTACTTTCTCAACAAAGAGGCCAGAGAAAGAAAATGATCTTCTGAGAATAAGTGGTAAGCAAGTAGGGCGCATGGCTGGGAAATGGGGGAAGCGAAATTCAGGAAGATTTACTGGGGGCACAGAGGATGGAGCTAATCAAAGCATCCCCCTTGAAATATATAAAAACAGTTCTATCCCAGCTGGTATGGGTGTGGTTGAGTGTCAGCCTACAAACCAGGAGGCCAAGGTTTGATTCCCAAGAAGCATGATCCCCAGTAAGGGGCATGTAGGAGGCAGCTGATCATTGATTCTCTGTCATCATTGATGTTTCTCACTCTTTCTCCCTCTCCCTTCCTCTCTGAAATCTTTTAAAAAAAAAAATTAAGAGAAAAACACTCCTTAGAACATGTGTTTCACAAAAAGGCATTGCTCACGCCGGCCCCAGCGTTAAGGGCCATGCTGTGTTCCCAAGTTTTCATTTTATCCTTCGCCCGTTTAGAAAGATGAGCCTTCTCTGTGATTGATTCTATTTTCTTCCCTTTTGTTGCTAATGATGTTTTCCAGTTGGTCTGATTTTTAAAGTCGTCTGTGTTAAACCTACTCTTAACGACTTCTGGCCAGATTGCTTCCTCTGTGTATAGGAGAGGAGAAAGAGGCAGCGAATTCTCTTACCCGCTTTTCTGAACTTTGGTGGACACAGCGGAGCGCGGTCTGTTTCTCTCTCTGCTCCTTTCCACAGCACATTAATTTTACAGTAACATCTAAGACCCTCTCTGCCTGTTTTCACTTTTTATTTTCTTCTTCTGCCAGCCAACCAATTGTTCAACTTTGCCGGCTCTCTTCTGGGATTCTGCTCACATCAACAGGAAGAGTTATTAAGATCTGTGTAGTTATGTTTATCCTCGCTTAGACCTGTTTATATCTCCTGGGTAACTTTTTCTGTGCACAGCTCCAATTACTTTACGGTGCTGTCTCCTCTTTGTACCCAAATTTGATTTGTCTCATTCTCAGCTAATGGAGGCTCAGACTCCTTGTTATTTTCTCGTCATGGTCGCTCACTGATGTTTTTACAGAGCTACCTCGAGATACGAGTGCCCTAACATAGGAGATTTTTGAGATACGAGCCGTCGAGCGAGAGATTTTTGCTTTGAAATACGAGCAACATTTGAGATAGGAGTAATCACGTGGATCGGCCAGCTGCACACGACCCACCAATTTACCAGGACTCGAGCATCTCATAGTTTCCCACGCCTCAAGGTTACGGAACGAATTAAACTCGTATCTCGAGGTACCACTGAATAAGGTTTTTACGACCTGAGATTAAAATCTATTTGCAAGCTTTGACTTCGTAGTCCATTTCTGGGGAAATTTTTATTTTTCTTTTACCTTGGAAATGACCGTGGCAGCTTTTCTTTGAACAATACTGTTATGCATGGGTAAGACTGTATCCCACAAATATACAGTGGTACCTCGAGATACGAGTGCCCTAACAATGCCTGCTGTCATCCCAGAGAACCCAGGGGTGGCAGGACCCAGACAGCTGGCCAGGGGTGAGCCCAACCCTCTCGAGGTTCCCTCTCTGGGCACTCATGGGGGGCACTAACCTGCTTTGCAAAAAATGGTTCTGTCTTGAGCTTCTTGCAGGTCACGGCAATATGTGCTTAACTCACGCCTCCCCGCCCATTGCCCCAACCCTGGCCAGAGAAAGAATGCCTTTTGCCAAAACCGGTTTGGCTCAGTGGATAGAGCATCAGCCTGAGGACTGAAAGGTCTCAGGTTCGATTCCGGTCAAGGGCATGTACCTTGGTTGCGGGCACATCCCCACTGGGGGGCGTGCAGGAGGCATCTGATTGATGTGTCTCTCTTATGGATGTTTCTAGCTCTATATTCCTCTCTGTGGAAAATCAATAAAATATATTTTTTTTTTAAAAAAAAAGAATGCCTTTAAGTGGCATTGCTCCTGAGAAGATCAAAATGCCAGTTTTTTCCATCGGCAGTGTGAATAAAGGACAGAGTGGAGACTGAGTCACTTTATACTTCCATTTCACTTTTCCATTGCTCTGAATGGCACTGTTCCCTCTCTGTCCCAGGATTAAGGCCGGAACTGGGATAGTCAGCAGCAACTGGCCTCGACCCATGTCGATTGCCAATTCCGGGCAAGTTAATATCATCCTTAACCTGGACCCGAAACAATTGGCGATTCCAGAGGATGAAATTTCCTTTGTTATGAGAGCTGCATGATATTGCTCTTGGTGGAATTCTAAGCCGGCATCTGTTCCCCTAACGTGTAAAAGTTTCCATGGATATTCTTTCTTCCGCCTGGCAGGGAGAGACAGCTCGGAGCACAAGGGGCAAACGCTTGGTCTGCTTAAAGAAAAGGTCTGATGCGGAAGATTCCCTTCCAAATGCAAAACCGGCATGAGCGAAACCTCTGTAAAAATTATTCATTTACGTATCTGGTTTCTCCTCGTTTTCTCAGCTCTGAAATATTGCACTCATCGTAAGAAGAAAGTGTGGCCGAGGCCGGTTTGGCTCAGTGGATAGAGCGTCAGCCTATGGACTGAAGGGTCCTGGGTTTGATTCCAGTCAGGGCCATGTGCCTTGGTTGCGAGCGCATCCCCAGTGGGGGGCATGCAGAGGCAGCGATGGATGTTTCTCTCTCATTGATGTTTCTAACTCTCCATCCCTCTTCCTTTCTCTCTGTAGAAAATCAATAAAATACATTTTAAAAAAGGAAGAAGAAGAAAGTGTCCTTATAGAATAGCCGGACACATCACTAACTACTGTAAGATCAAAAGGTCATAGAGCCAAAACCGGTTTGGCTCAGTGGATAGAGCATTGGCCTTTGGACTGAAAGGTCCCAGGTTCGATTCTGGTCAAGGGCATGTACTTGGTTTCGGGCACATCCCCAGTAGGGGGGACGCAAGAGGCAGCTGATCAATGCCTCTCTCATCGATGTTTCTAACTTTCTATCCCTCTCCCTTCCTCTCTGTAAAAAATCAATAAAATGCATTTTTTTGAAAAAAAAAGGTCATAGAGCTCTGAGACTGGAGGAAGCACACCCATTTTTGTTTTCATTTAATGCCATGTTTGAAATTTCCTCTCTTACAGGTTTGACTTCTCCATCCTCACAACATATATGCTGTACTGGATATATTAAAACGTCATGTCATGCCTAACCGGTTTGGCTCAGTGGATAGAGCGTCAGCCAGCGGACTGAAGGGTCCTGAGTTCAATTCCGGTCAAGGTCATGTACAAGTGGGCACATCCCCAGTGGGAGGTGTGCAGGAGGCAGCTGATCGATGTTTCTCTCTTATCAATGTTTCTAACTCTCTGTCCCTCTCCCTCTCCCTTCTTCTCTGTAAAAAAATCAATAAAATATTTTTATAAAAAAATGTCATATTATGTTATTCAATAGTCTATACCATGCAATTCAGTATGCAGGTGTAATATAGGGAAATGTGCGTAAATAAATGTAACAGTGATTGGACAATTTTACCTACGATTCTAATACAGAAACTCCAGAATGATTGGAGTGATTGGACAATTTTATCTAAGATTCGAATACAAAAACCCCAGAATGGAGGGACCCCACTAGCCATCCATTTGCATAACTTTTCCTCTTCCAAAGGAGAATATTACAAAATCAACCGATCTGATGAGGTTGCTTTTGTTGCCAAAACAAACAAACAAACAAACAAACAAAAAGAACCCTAGCTGGTTTGGCTCGGTGGATAGAGAGTCGGCCTGCAGATTGAAAGTTCCCCGGGTTCTATTCCGGTCAAGGGCATATACCTCAGTTGCAGGTTCTATCCTCAACCTTGGTCGGGGAGGGCCCAAGGCAACCTATCGATGTGTCTCTTTCACATGGATGTGTTTCTCTCTCTGTCTCTCCCCCACCCTTCCACTCTCTCTAAAAATGAATGGAAAAATGTCCTCCAGTGAGGATTAACAGCAATAATTTTTTAAAAAGGGAAGGAAATTACTAGTTTAGATAGTGGCATTTGTAGTAAATTAAACATAGGACAATAAGAGAACTGAGATCTCCTCTGTCATCTCAAGGCCAATAGTCCTAACCTGGTCAGTTTCGGGAAATGGGAGTTAGAGGGAGAATATGGGTTCAGGGTCATGTAATATTCCCAGCAAGGAAGAAAGTCGTGGATTTTATTCTGATACCTAGCCGCTAAGTTGATCAAACTATATCCTGATATGCTATTGGTCTTTTAGGACTCCACTAGCTATTTTGACCTTTCCGTTGCAACTCGTACTGTCAAGTTCATTCCTGGTTTTAGTCATCCTCCCACTGGGAAATATCTGATTATCCTACATCATGGGCTTAATTAAGTCACTGGTGTGCAAACAACCTATATATAACTGTCTCAGACAATGCTTGTAAACTCTAAAGAATCCAACACTTTCCTTTTAATAAAACAATCTTATTGCCATGAGAGAGAAATAATTTTCCCCCCTTATGACTTTTGGAAAAACAAATGTTCTCCTTCACAATAACATATACATCATTTTCTTACAGGCGTGACATGCATGCATTCTTCTTAGAAAATATATGGGAGCGATAGTTGAGTGGGAACTAAAAGAGTCCATTTATGTTTTGAAAATGATTGATTAAAATGATAATTCAAAGGAAAAAATGGGTAACCAATGTTTCTGCCCCTCACCATTTCATATCCCTAAATTGAAGGATTTCGAACATGAACATTTATCATTTGAACACATCACTCTTCTACTTAAGTGCAATTTTCTCTTCCACAGGGCTAATGGGAATTAGTAGGCCCACCGCTGGGATAAACTAGCTAAAGTCAGCTAGCAGATTCCTCTAAATTGGAGAGGCAGTGTGAAATTTGCTGATGCGGCCATAATTAAAGTTAGATCAGAATAGGGAGTATTCTAACAATCTGGACAAATGCATCTCCTAACAGATCTATAAAGAACTTATACGTGCCTTTAGTTTATTACTTAAACCCATAGTGAATATTATCAGAAATCCCTCTCACTTTCTACCACTGTTCACACATTTCACCTGTACATCCTAACATTCAGTCATCAATGGGGTACCTATGACAGACACTGAATCACCCCCTTTAAGGGCCCAATATCGCCGAGAATTGTTTGGCTCAGTGGATAGAGCATCGGCCTGTGGACTGCAGGGTCCCAGGTTTGATTGCGGTCAAGGGCATATACCTTGGTTGCAGGCACATCCCCAGTGTGGGGTGTGCAGGAGGCAGCTGGTGGATGTCTCTCTCTCATCGATATTTCTAGCTCTCTATCCCTCTCCCTTCCTCTCTGTAAAAAAATCAATAAAATACATTCTTTAAAAAGGGACCAATACCTTCCCATCTTTAGTGTAAATAACATGCAATTTTATATTTTTATCCCTCAAAGCTATTTCACTACAATGTCCTAACAATTCACACTCTGAGCCTGGATAGACAAACCTACAGACCATACAGGGTAATGAAACTCTGACCCAAAACCTCTGCCACATGGAGTCCAAAAAGCCAAACCACCACCTCTATGGTGATTGGCCCAAAATGCTCGGGACCTGGCCAATGATCATCAACTTCCTTAGTGTTTGCTCTGCCTCAGGACCAATCGCAGAAAGCCAAAGCAATCCGAGAGGATGCCCTGCTCTCCAGGGAGCCTGCCTCCAGCTTCCCCATGGCAACCACCTCCCCTCAGAGCACACCTGGAGGCCTCGCTTCACACCCCATAAAGCTGCCCACTCCACCGCCTGCGTTCCATTCATCACCAGTCACCAGTGATGGTGGGCTGACTCTGGGTAAAAAGCCTCCCTTGGTTCACACAACCTGGCAGTCTTCGTTTCTGCAAACCCACAAAACGTTATTGGCCAGAAGACACTATTTAGGCTGCAAAATACCTAACACACCAAGACATTTGCTTCCTTTGAAATGCTATTTGAAAGGGAGTCAGAAAAGCAAGATTTAAAGACCTTACTGAGATGTAGGCTATACATTGCTCTAAATAAATCAACTTGTTTTTACTACCGATTAACTGCCAGACTATCTACGAGATGTGTCTGGAATATTCCAACAAAGATCAGTTAGTTGGTCCCTGTTCTAGAGATTAGTTGCAAGTGAGGACATATAAGGAAGTAAACACATAATCTAACACGGTCTTATAGATGCACATCCTATATAATAAGAGTATGCAAATTGGCCCCTGGACTGGAAGGCCATCTGTGAGGTTGACCAGGGAACAGGGTTAGCCGGGGGAAGGGAGGGAGGACCGGTGGCAGCCGGCAGCCGGCAGCTACTAGGGACCCTAGTGTTAACATTATGCTGGAAAGAAAATGTGAGGAGAGATCATGACTCTCTACCAACCCAGTTTCCCCGAAAGTAAGACATCCCCCCAAAATAAAACCTACTTGCCTCTCACTGTAATATAATGCATCCCCCTGCAAATAAGACCTCCCAGAACATAAGGCCTCCCCCAAACATAAGGCCCTCAAAGCCTGTATGTAAGGTGTCTGTAAGGTGTCTGACTCCTGATTTAAAGAGACCTCGCACGGCCTGAACAGCTCCAGCTGCGCTGTGGCCAATCAGTGAGCTGGTTTGTGATGACAACTACTACCATACCGTATACAGGTAATAAATTTCCATTTTTTGTTGTTCAACACTAAATGTGTACCATATTCTTCTTCATGGAAAAATAACACATCCCCTGAAAATAAGACCTAGTGCATCTTTGGGAGCAAAAATTAATTTAAGACACTGTCTTATTTTCGGGGAAACAGGGGAGTAGGGAACCTGTGGATTTGAAGGAATGATTAAGCTGTATAATAATCTTTTGAGCCTGGACAGAGTGTCTCAGTGGTTGAGCATGGACCCATGAACCAGAAGCTCACCCATGAACCAATGAATGCATATATAAGTGGAACAACAAATTGATGTTTCTCTTTCTCTCTCTGAAATCAATAAATATGAAAATATTGAAATACTGCATATCTGGAATGAATACATATATGAATTAGTTATCGCAAATCTATTTTTTTAAAGCATGGACTCTTAATAACTTTTACCTAATGTAGGATTGAATGAGTTTTAAAAACGCAAAGATTAAGTAGTTCTGACAGAGTAATTGTTGGAGTTGATAAATATATAGGAATAAATGGATGAATAATTTTCTGAGCCTGAAGAAATATTTTGTTGCCTTGACGTGCATTAAAACACCATCCTGAATATCAATAGTGTTTAGAAGCTGTTTAAGTTGATATTAAGCTTAACATGTAAATTTATGCAGCAATTAGAGACTTTTTTTGTGTGTAAAAATGCAGCGAATTCGAGATAATATAAAACCGCTACAAGCTTTTCAACAGGGTGAGAACCTGATCGACGCATTATAAGCTGTCAGACGAGGTGTTGTGCTGTTATGGACTCTCTCTATTATGTTGATGGGATAAGAAACGATTTATTATCCTTGCTAAGTACATCAAGATCATCCTCTCTTAATCAGATTCCCCCTCGGTTATAATTAAAAGTTGGTCTCCCCAAACTGTGAGCCACAATGTACTATCATCATACAAATTAGTTCGTAAATGTAAGCTATCAGAGAAGGTATTTAATTGTTCTCTGTCACATAACACAGTCACCTAAATAGCATGGCGCTGCTAACAATGTCAGATCATACCATTTTGGGTATGCCAGCAAAGTGGTCAAAGATTCATATCTTCATAGAAAATGAATAATTAGGCGCGCTAAGATGTTGGAAACTTTTCTTTAGCATTCACTCTGTTTTGTTTTGTTTTTATATATTTTATTGATTTTTCACAGAGAGGAAGGGAGAGGGATAGAAAGTCAGAAACATCGATGAGAGAGAGACATCGATCAGCCGCCTCCTGCACGCCCCCTACTGGAGATGTGCCCGCAAGCAAGGTACATGCCCCCAACTGGAACTGAACCTGGGACCTTTCAGTCAGCAGGCCGACGCTCTATCCACTGAGCCAAACCGGTCTCGAACACTCTGTTTTTTATACAAGTAAAACTCCAACACAGGAAAACTCTCAGCCCGCAAAATATTTTCTAAAGGGGTGCTTCTTAAAATCTGGTCTGCAGGCCAGTGTAAGACTGCAAACTAATACAATTCATGACAAGGGCAATATGAGTTTGAAAAAACATAGTTAGAAAAGTTGATTACTCTCTGTGGCATTGCCAAGACATCCAAGAAAGTCATTTTCCCCTGAGGATTCATTTTTATTTTGCTTTTTAAAAAGTCTTGGTCCCTTGTGGGGGGAGGGAAATACAGATAATTTGAGAAGTACAAGGGTGCTTCTCGCCCTTGCTCAGGCAAATGAGTTAACGGCAAAAATAAATAAATAAATAAATAAGTAAGTAAAAACTTAAGATGTTCAAGGCATTATGTCGTGATGAAAACCAGGTGATTTTTCAACTATAGAAAAGCCTAAGGACATATACACTAGTTTTGTTTTTTTTGTTTTGTTTTTTTTTTTTATATTTTATTGATTTTTCACAGAGAGGAAGGGAGAGGGATAGAAAGTCAGAAACATCGATGAGAGAGAGACATCAATCAGCTGACTCCTGCACACCCCCTACTGGAGTTGTGCCTGCAAGCAAGGTACATGCCCCCAACCGGAATCGAACCTGGGACCTTTCAGTCCACAGGCCGACGCTCTATCCACTGAGCCAAACTGGTCTCGGCTATCCACTAGTTTTTATGTGACCTTGGAAGACACTGATCACATAATGTCATTGACCCAATTCTACATTAGTGAACCCATATTAACAGGTTCAATCGTTCTTGGTTTTTGTTTTGTTTTTTTTTTATTTTTCTCAAATCTTCTCTTTTTTCCTCTTTTTTTCCCCCCTTTCTTCCTTTGTTTTTATTTTCTTGGAATATCCTAAAAGTAACTGAGCTGACCTCTGACCTTTTGTTCCCATGGGTATCCGCAGTTCACACTTATTAGCAACGAGAGGCCCGATGCACGAAATACATGCAAGGGGCTGGTCCATCCTGAAGGTCATCTAGAAGGATGGCAGGTCTAATTAGCATGTTATACTTTCATTATTATAGATTGTATTTAACTTGAAATAAGCTGTTTTTATGTAATGGGTCTAATAAAATGCTTGACTTTTCAGCATTGACTCCACATTGATGGATGCACTGACCCCTGACTTAGGGTCATAGTTCTAGGGCCATCTCTTCAAGTAGCTGGTTGTCCCTGGTGGTCCTATAAGTATCAGCTAAACATAAAACAATGTAATAAATATTTATGAATTTGTCAAGGCTTCACTATGGAGAAACACTCCATGTCTTAGTCCTTTGTGATGCTATAATAACATGTCATAAACTGGTTAGCTTACACACAACAAAACTGTACTTCTGCCCTAACCAGTTTGGCTCAGGGGATAGAGTGTAGGCCTTCGAACTAAAAGGTCCCAGATTCGATTGTAGTCAAGGACATGTACTTTGGTCGCTGGCACATTCCCGGGTGGGGTGTGCAGGAGGCCGCTGGATGGATGTTTTTTTCTTATCAAAGTTTCTAGCTCTCTATCCTTCTCCCTTCCTCTCTCTAAAAAAATCAATAAAATACATATTTTTTAAAAAATGTACTTCTTACAATCTGGAGGCTGAGAGGCTTAAGATCAAGGTGTCTGGTGAGAACCTATTTCTTTCTTTTTTTTTTTAAATATATTTTATTGATTTTTCACAGAGAGGAAGGGAGAGGGATAGAAAGCCAGACACATCGATGAGAGAAAGACATCGATCAGCCGCCTCCTGCACGCCCCCTACTGGGGATGCACCCACGACCAATCTACATGCCCTTGATCAGAATCGGACCTGGAACCTTTCAGTCCCCAGGCAGATACTCTATCCACTGAGCCAAACCGGTTTTGGTGAGGTGAGAGCCTATTTCCTCAGAGATGGCCATTTTCTCCCTGTCACTTCATCTGGCTAATGGGGTGAAAGGAGCTTCCTTGGGCCTCTTCACTCTTGACTTAATCACCTCCCAAAGACCCTACCACACCTGCTCATACCATCACCTGGAGGTTAGGATTTCAACACGTGACTTCTGGGAGAGCACAAGTATTCAGAGGGCACAAATAAACGCCTCTCTCACTCAAGTAACTCCTGGTTGGGATTGCAATTTTGTTTTCAGCATTCCCAGGAAGAGGATCATGGACCAATAAGGCCTAGAGAGGCGCTAAACCATTTCAGCACCAAAATCTTTGAGGTGTTGAAAATGTTAAGGAAGAGGCTGAAACAGAAACCCCCAGCAGGGGCCATGAATGATACTGCAAGTCACTCTACTGCTTGACCAAAATATAGACTGGAATAGAGTGTACCTATTCATGTCTCTAATTCTATAGAAAGTTTGCCTGGCCTGGGTGCCACAACTGAAAATGAGAATGCTATAAGACAGTGGTTCTCAACCTTCCTAAGGCCGAGACCCTTGCATACAGTTTCTCATGTGGTGGTGACCCCCAACCATGAGATTTTGCTACTGTTATGCATTGTGATGTAAATATCTGCATTTTCCCATGGTCTTAGGCGACCCCTGTGAAAGGGTTCTTTTGACCCCCCCCAAAGGAGTCTCGATCCACAGGTTGAGAACCGCTGCTATAAGAGAATACAGTGGTACCTCAAGATACGAGTGCCCTAACATCAGAGATTTTTGAGATATGAGCCATCGAGCGAGCGATTTTTGCTTTGAAATTTGAGCAACAGTTGAGATAGGAGTCATCGCACAGATACGCCGGCTGCACGTGACCCACCAGTTTACCGCGACTTGATTGTCTCATAGTTTCCCACATCTTAAGGTTACAGAACGAATTAAACTCGTATCTCGAGGTACCACTGTGTAGGAGGGAGGCATTAAACTCAAGATATAGAAATCCATCCAAGTGAAATCTTCCAGAGAGGAAATGCTTGGATGGAGCGTTCAGGAAATCAGGCCAAGAGAAGAGGATGAGCGTCGGAGCCAGTGTGGGAGCGCGGATGGTAAGGACCATCTGGGAGGCATCGCAGGTAGCTTGGCACCTTGACATGCATTTCTGGAACAGAGACTGAGTCTGGAGGATCTGAGCTTGGGGAGACTGGCTGGCTCCAAATCCCAAGACATCTTCAGCGCCAAGTTAAGCGACCTGACATTATCTTTTTAAAACTGCGAGACGTGATTAGATGCGCATTCTCGAAGACAAGTTTAGCAATGCTTTTGACAATAATTTGTGGGAAGATTATGATCTAAGGCAAGAGCAGTTTGGGTATGAATTTTTGGGAGAAGAAGAAGGTCTGAAGAATGAAGTCAGCAAGAAGGGAAAATAAAGAGGAGACTCGGGGATTCATGGAATAATGTGTATAAGGAAAGAACCAAAGATGTGTTTGACTCCCTTGGGCACCTGAATAGATAGTAACGCCAGTTATCAATAATGAAAATATAAGAGGGAGAGGGGATAAAGCGGGGAAAGGGGAAATCATCGTTTGGTTGGGTGCACATTGCATTGGAAGAAAAGATTCATGTTTGGCTAAAGATTTGAGTCATCACGTCGTTCTCCTACTTAAGTTCAAAGCTGAGAACTCTGCTGAATCTTTAATTAGATGCCAGTTTAGCTTCTGAGTCCTCTCTAGATGGTGTGTCTCATGTGATCCTCATATAATGACTTCCTGTTTGCATTTTAAGCATTTTCTTGAAAATTGGATTTTAACGCTCGTACTTTTTATCTCCTTACAATCATTATTTTGTTGTCACTCTTATATATTAGGCTTCCAAATTTTCTCTTGAAGTCTAATGAAATTAATGAAAACACCTCACTAATATATTTAGATATAAAGTTGTTCACCCTAGGGATGTAAATCTTTTAGTATTCATCTTTTAGTCTCCAAGAAATGTAATACCATCGCAAGCAGAAAAGAGTATTAAGTTGCTTTGTGGCTAAGAAGATTAAAATAATAAGAATGGACTATAACTTTAAAAATCGAACGATGGCGTCCTTTTCTTTGTTGTTAACACCATTGATCTACCCATTACGCTGTTCTTCTTCCAAGAAGCTGGGATAAAAAAGAACATTTGTGTCGCTATTTGGAAGATAAATAAAGCAAAGCTTGTTATTTGTAATCAGGGCGCTTGTTGGCTTTCAGATCTACTTCAATAGCTCGCACGATTCAGGAACTGTGAGCGATGCTAATAGAATGTTTAATAAAGATGGGCAGAGTCAGAATGCTCCTCAGACTCTTTCTTCCCGAAGCATAAATCGGATTATCCTGAGCAATTAGATGTTTGCACAAAAGGGAAGGCGCGGATTCCTTTGACAAGAAAGTTAAAGATTGGGATAGTTAAAGCCGGCAATGGTGACACCGGTTATTATTCTCTCGGCTGTCGTTTGTTCAGGTGCTTTTATCGGGCCGGGGCATCTAAAATACACTGTACAGTGAAGAATTAGCAAGGTGTGCAAACAATAGCATTGTTCAACTCCATGAAGATGAAAGCTAAAAAGGCATATTACTGCCAGCCTGGGGTGACTCAGTGGTTAAGAACTGGCCTATGAACAAGGAGGTCACGGTTCGATTCCCGGTCAGGGCACATGCCTGGGTTACAGACTCAATCTCCAGTAGAGGGGGCATGCAGGAAGCAGCCAATTAGTGATTCTCTCTCATCATCGATGTTTCTCTCTCTCTCCCCTTCCTCTCTGAAATCAACAAAAATATATTTTTAAACGCATTTTACTATGATAGAGAAATACCTGAAGAGAATAAGATAAACAAAATACATTTTATTGGTTGATATTCACATTATATGATCATTTTCTGTAAGATCTGAAGTGAATAGAATCACTGAATTAAGATGTTGGTTTTGGGGACAGATATAACAAATGACCACACTGAATCAATCTTTCTGAAAACTTCATCATTTTTGGTCTCAAGAATATGCAGAGTCTGTGGATCTTAATGAAAGAATTCCTACGAAGGACACTGCCTTCGCAACACACACCAAAGTACGATCTGCTTTGCTAAGAAATGCGGTAGTCGGGGTAATTAAACCGTTTGATACTCCAGCATACATTTCATCTCGAAATCTTCTCCCTGAATTAGTATTTGCACTTCTGCCGAATACAGATGATCCTGCCAGTGCTTTTCACAGTGTATCCATTTATTTTCTATCTGAACCCACACCTGCAAGCAGTGGCCGTGATTTCAAAGATGTTTTTGTGTGTGTTTTTTTTCCCCCAGAAATGCTTTGTTCAAGATGCCCTGCTTCTTCAGAGCACTTCAACCTTCCCAGTGATGAAAACCACCAAACAGAAACGAGTGTTTCCTCCGTGCACGTCTCTCGTCGGTGAAAAACATAAATACCGTGTGAACACAGCATTCTCTTCTTTTTATTAAGATCTTCATTTTGTCATCTAATCCATCTCGCTTAGCTCTCTTACTGCTCTTAGAATAACCCGCGAAGGCATCAAAAGAGGTCAACATGAAGAATGCATCAGGAAACGCTCAGAACACGAGCAAGTACCGCTCAAGGTAAGCTCCCGATTTTGACCTGGATTTCTGCATTACATCCACGCGAGTATTTGTCACCCGGAGAATTCATATTTAATATAATTAAAATGTGTTCTCCGGCATGTAGGTTGTGTTGCTGTCAGACGAGAAACTCGGTTATGTGAAGTGGTGGATTCATTTATTTCAAGTCATTTCTAATCAACTCACCATTTCTGTCACCGCACCCCCGAAGAGGACAAATGCTGACTCCTTTCAGGGTTCCACCGCAGTGAGAAGGCGGGTGACATTCACTGACTAAGCCAAGCTCTCACCTGGCCCTTCTCCCCTAAAATGCTCATTGGAAGGGAGTATTTTCCTGGGGGTTCCTGGTTCTGCTCTGTAGCTGCTCACCTAGACCCTGCGCAGGCCAGGCACAAACACAGAAAGATGACAGAAAGGTACACACACATCCAGCCTCAAGGACGAAATTGGGGAGGGGCTGCAAGCGGTGGAGAGCCTAGATCCGTGGTCGGCAAACTGCGGCTCTTTGGCTCCCTGAATATGGCTCTTCCACAAAATACCATGGCCTGGGCGAGTCTATTTGGAAGAAGTGGCGTTACAAGAAGTTCAAGTTCAAACAATGTGGCTCTCCAAAGAAATTTCAATCGTTGAGCTGTTGATATTTGGCTCTGTGGACAAATGAGTTTGCCGACCACTGGCCTAAATCAGCAAACAGACTGCCATGATTTCGACTTCACCCTTAACAAGTTGTATGCCTTCTTTTTTTTTTTTTCTTTTAAATATATTTTATTGATTTTTTACAGAGAGGAAGGGAGAGGGATAGAGAGTTAGAAACATCAATGAGAGAGAGAGACAACGATCAGCCGCCTCCTGCACGCCCCCTACTGGGGGTGTGCCTACAACCAGGATACACACCCTTGACCGGAATCGAACCTGGGACCCCTCAGTCCACAGGCCAATGCTCTATCCACTGAGCCAAATTGGCCTCGGCTGTATGCCTTCTTTAAGCTTTATATTCCTTGCAAGTCAAATGGAGGTGATAGGAATAGCCACTTTCTAGGTCATCCTCTGAGGATTAAATAAGACAATGGCTCCTTTAATGAATGCCATTGTTTGGTGTTGAAATTGTTAGTTTCCCCTCAAAGGTCTCAGAGTGGGAATAGAATGTCCTTGTTCACTTTATAACGTCTGGTGTTCATTACCATCTACTCTGATACGTTAAGTTTTTGAGTCATTCCTTCATTGCTCATACAGGAGGTCTGACCCAGCATCAGAAATGAAAGCAGAAACATTAGCACTGATTTTACAGAAAAAGAGAGGGATTTTTTTTTAGTGAAAGCTGAGGTGCAGTTTTGTAAGGGGAAGAGTTCTAGAGGTAGGTGATGGTGATGGTTGCACAACAATGTGAATGTATTTAAGACCCATTTAAAAAAAGTGGGCCGGCCGAAACCGGTTTGGCTCAGTAGATAGAGCATTGGCCTGCAGACTGAAAGGTCCCAGGTTCGAATCCCATTAAGGGCATGTACCTTGGTTGTGGACACATCTCCAGTGGGGGGTGTGCAAGAGGCAGCTGATTGATGTTTCTTTTTCATCGATGTTTCTGGCTCTCTGTCCCTCTCACTTCCTCTCTGTGAAAAATCAATATAATATATTTAGAAAATAAAATAAAATAAAATAAAATAAAGTGGGCCGAAACTGGTTTGGCTCAGTGGATAGTCATCCTTCGGATTGAAAGGTCACAGGTTCAATTCCCATCAAGGGCATGTATCCCCAGTAGGGGCATGCAGAAGGCAGCTGATCGATGTTTCTCTCTCATCAATGTTTCCAACTCTCTATCCCCCCCTTCCTCTCTGTAAAAAATCAATAAAATATATTTTAAAAATAAAAGTAAAAAAGGGGTAAATTTTGTGTTATTTATATTTGACCACAATGGAAAAGACACATAAAATTAGTTATTACAGCATGAAAAACTAGGGGTGAATCTTAAATTCATATTGCTAAGTGAAAGAAGTCAACTATGTTCTCTGTAACTCCAGTTATTACATGATGTTCTATAAAAATAAAATAGCTGAGACCAGGTTGGCTCAGTGGATAGAGCATCGGCCTGCGGACTGAAAGGTCCCGGGTTTGATTCTGGTCGGGAGCATGTACCTTGCTTTCAGGCACATCTCCAGTAGGGGGCGTGCAGGAGGCGGCTGATTAATGTCTCTCTCATAGATGTTTCTGACTTTCTATCCCTCTCCCTTCCTCTCTTTAAAAATATCAATAATATATATATTTTAATAAATAAAGATAAATATCTATAGTGATGATAAAAAATATCAGTGGTTGCCAGGAAATTGGGTGGAGGGGAAGGTGGTTGAAAAGGTGAAGTACTGCAGATACGTTATGACAATGAGCTCTTGCATATGATACTGGATATGCCACAGAAAGCCGTGTCCACTGGGAAGAGGTCCCCTCACCACTATTTTAGGGCTTCTCCTGAGTGGGACTGAATGGAATGGCCCCCCACATTATTTTTCAATAAAAGTTGATTTTCCATATTATTTTATATTAGCTTCCAGGGTATAGCATAGCGGTTAGACACTTATATCATTTACAGTGAGCCGCCCAGTGTTTCTAGTACCCACCTGGCCCCATCCATAGTTATTTCGAGACCATTGACAATGTCCCCCATGCTGCATTTTACGTCGCCATGACTGTTTTGTAACTGCCAATCTGGACTTCTTTCTCCACTCCTTCACTTCTATCCTCTGGCAACCATCATCAGTCTGTCCGCTGTGTCCATGGGTCTATTTCTATTTTACTTGTCTGTTTACAGTGGTACCTCGAGATACGAGTTTAATTCGTTCCGTAACCTTGAGGCGTGGAAAACTATGCGACGCTTGAGTTGCTGTAAACTGGTGGGTCCTGTGCAGCCGGCCGATCCGCGTGATGACTCCTATCTCAACTGTTGCTCGTATTTCAAAGCAAAAATCGCTCACTCAATGGCTCGTATCTCAAAAATCTCGTATGTTAGGGCACTCGTATCTCGAGGTACCACTGTATTTTGTTCTTCAGATTCCACTACCTAGAAGCGAAGTCACGTGGCATTTGTCTTTCTTGGTCTCACTCATTTCGCAGGGCAGAATGCCCTCGAGGTGCCTCCATGCTGTTGCAACTGGTGATGTTTCATTCATTTTTGCATGAAGGGCCAACCGCTGTTAGCTCACGCCAGCAGATCACGCTGACGCCTCCATAAATCGGATCTGGGTTTTCTTCCTCTTCTGTTAATTAGTCATCGGTAGCTCCCCCAGGTGATCAAAACCTCGGTTTGAGGAAGAACCTACACTCCAGAGGCAGCAGATATGATGGAGTCTGAGCTCCCCCTCTCCCGGGCCTGTGCACTCTCTCCTCTGGTCCCGCTTCGTCCCGGGCTTTTACATACCATTTCCATTTTACAGGCGAACGCCGCTGTGCACATCCAATTTTATGGTCGGGCAGACTGGATAATATTCAGTTCATAATTGGCAATCGGGGGTGCGCAGTCACTTTGTGCTCCAATAGCACACCCGGAGCTGATTTTCCGTGAACACAATTTGTTATTGGAAGAGGCTCCGTCCTTCCTGGGACTCCGCAGGCGTAACCTTGGCAGCACGAGGTGTGGCACCTGGGTGTTCAGCCAAAGATGGGGGAGGGGGAGCATTGGGGACTCAGCTCAGCTCAGCAGACTCCCCTGAGATGCTCTGGGCACCAGAAGTGAACAGCTCCTGGCGGGGCTACCCAGTGAAGGTGGGACACGGAGAGGAGGGGACACGCCAGCTGGGCAGCTGCCTCCAGCAGGGTCACCACCATGAGGGGAACGTGGTTCCCATCCAAGACGGCCACCCCAGCTCAGAGGGTCCAGAGAGCCAGCGAGGGCCGAGGAAGGGCAGCAAGGAAGCACCTCGCTGGGGTTTCCCCTTTCTGAGTGAGAAAGGGTCACAAGGCACATCGGCCAGGCTCCTGGAGAGGGCAGGCTGGACGCTGGGCACTAGGACCTTCAGAGGGACAGGGGACATCCATCCCGGAGGGGAACCAGGGAATGCAGTGATCAAGGCATACTGAACCCTGAATGCTGATGCTCCAGCCCTCTGCCCTCATTACATCACCAGAACCCTGGAGGCAGAGGCAGCCAGGCGGGGATAGAAAAACACTTTCCAGCCCGCTGGCGTGGCTCAGTGGCGGAGCATCCGCCCATGAACCAGGAGGTCGCGGTTTGATTCTCTGTCAGGGCACATGCCCAGGATGCAGGCTCCATCCCCAGGAAGGGGCGTGCAGGAGGCAGCCATAGCTGATCAATGATTCTCTCTCTCTCATTGTTGATGTTTCTATCTCTCTCTCTCCCTCTCCCTTCTTTTTTTAAAAATATATTTTATTAGTTTTTTACAGAGAGGAAGAGAGAGAGATAGAAAGTCAGAAACATCGATGAGAGAGAGACATAGATCAGCCGCCTCCTGCATGCCCCACAGTGGAGATGTGCCCGCAAGCAAGGTACATGCCCCCGACCGGAATTGAACCTGGGACCTTTCAGTCCGCAAGCCAATGCTCTACCCACTGAGCCAAACCGGTCTCAGCTCCCTCTCCCTTCTTGACATCAATAAAAACGTATTTAAAATAAGAAAAACACTTTCTTAGAGACTATAACCAGAGAAAGATTTAAGACCTGAATACATTGGTATTGGTTGTTACCACACAAACAAACAAAAACCAAAGCCAGCCTATTCAGAATACTATGTAAGATGGTCACTCTGAAAACACCCCCTCTGCACCCACACATACATACATACACACATACATACACATATACATACGTACATTCATACATACGCATAAGTTCCAGGCTGCTTTCCCCACTCTCAAACATAAGAAAACAACAGAGTAGGACAAAACATCTTAAGAAAGCCTGTATCATGTAAAATACAGACAATTCCGATCAAACAAGTAAACAAACAACAACAAAAAAGAGATGCATCTTAGAGGGAAAATGCATTATCTTCAAAAGAAAGGATATTATTATTATGAGCACGGCTCGTGATTTAAGGACTGGGGGTGTAAAGAAAGAAACAATAAGAGAACAAGAAAAAGCCCCTGCAATTTAAAATCATCAGAGTAGAATGACAAATTCTGACAGGATGCTGGAGAGAGAACATTGAAGTAACCTCCCAGAAAGAAGTGAAGAACATCAAAGAAAAAGAAAGGGGGGAAGAGGGGTACACCACATAGAACCGTACAAGAAATTCTGGGGGAAAAAGAGGGCGACCAGACTGGCAGGCAGGGGTGGGCTGTGAGGGGCGACCAGGCTGAGCAGTGGAGGGCGAGTTGTGGAGAGAGAAGAAAAAAACACACCGATCATATATAGGAAGAGAGGGAGGGAGGGGAGAAAAGATGAAAAGAGGGAGAGAAGGAAGGAGACAGGCCAGGAAGCAGGCAGGGGATGTAGTTATGATCATTCATTCTTTCCTGTTTAGTAATATATATCCTCTCACTATGTACTATTTGCAAATACATTTTTTAAACTTTATCGTTATTATTGAAAAGTATTACAGATGTCCCCCCTTTATCCTCCCTAATCACCCTCTGTATTTCTTTCCACATAAACCCAATTTTCTAACGACCCGGCACCCCTCCATCGCCCCTGGAAGATTCACCCTGCTGTATTTTCCTTCTGCTAGTGAGATTTATCGAAGCTGATGGAATGCAGAGTAAAAGCATCTGTTAGCATTGTGGTGGAGAACAGACTCCACAACCCTGCCATACGGTTTTATGTTTTCAAGGATGTGAATATATATGGGGAGAGTTTATCAACTCGAGCTTCCATTTACATAAATGTAGCGTATCTACCACATTTAATTTTAAAATATCTCTCAGTGGAGTCTTTTTACACTTGTTTCTGAGAGAGGAAGAGGGAGAGAACGCTAACCAGGGCCAGATTTACCATTAAATATTTTAGATGCTCAGAATTGATCTACATTGAAAGTAGTTGGAACCTACGTAGCATTACATTGCTTTTGTCCAGATGTTAAAACGCTCCTCCATGTTCTTAAAAAAAAAAAAAATACATGGAATTAATCTGTTTCATTCTTTAAGTACAAAATCCCCTTGGAGATGAATCATTAACGGTTCCGTATCAATTTGCACAACTGGTTTATGTGCCTTCTGAAACGGAATCAGCAGAATTGTGGGCGAATCTTATCATCCTCGTTGCCTAATGTTAACCGACACCCTAATATGTCCATATATTGTGCTAAGCTTTTGATCTAGATTCTAATTAACTCTCAAAATAAACTTCAAAGGTAGGAACTATTATTTTATCTCTTAGAGAAAAAAATGGAAGCCCAGACATTCATTATGTTACTTGCTCACATCGTAAAAGTCTAGGCCGATAGCAGAGCATGTGTTTCTAACCAGACCTGGTTGATTTGATTGATTTTTTTTTTGAAGCAGCGAAAAACTGGCTTGAGTGGAGTCATTTTTAAAATAGTCAGGGAAATGCCTGGCCGGTAGCTCAGATGGTTAGAGCATCATCCTGATATGCCAAGGTTGCAAGTTCAATTCCCGGTCAAGGCACATACAAGAATCAAACAATGAATGCATGAATAAGTAGAACAAGACACTTCTCCTTCTCTCTCTCATCAATTTCTAAAAAAAAAAGTTATGCCGACACAGGTTTGGCTCCATGGATAGAGCGTCGGCTTGCGGACTGAAGGGTCCTGGGTTCGATTCCCGTTAGGGGCATGTACCTTGCTTGCGGGCACATCTCCACTGTGGGGCGTGCAGGAGGCGGCTGATCAATGTCTCTCTCTCATCGATGTTTCTGACTTTCTGCCTCTCTCCCTTCCTCTCTGTAAAAAATCAATAAAATATATTTTTTTAAAAAAAGTTAAATATTGGCAAGGCGCACATTCCAGAGGAACCACATGGAGTATCTGACTCCTGGAATCTTTGGAATATTCGAACTTGGAAAAAATAACCTGTGGACTGGGCCAGAGAAGACTGTCTTCCAAACACTTGTTTGCTAAGTTAATAGGAAAGCAGACCTCGGATCAGGAGGACCCATAATTAAAGGCATTTTTCAGAATCACTAACAGGCACATGTAGCTCAAGAAAGACTTAGCTTACTGCCACCAATAGAAACCCCTGTCTTCTACTCTCGGCTTATTCCCCTTCCTCTCCTCAGAAAAGCCCCGTGCCTTCACCCTATAATCAGAGCACTCTGGGTTTCTGCCTGAATCGTGACTTCCCGAATAGACTCTCTTGGGTCTCATATAAACACGTGTTGCCTCTCACTCAGAGTCCAATCTCTCCCAAGGGAGGGGGAGAAAGCTGGGAGAAGTCATTTCAGAAGGGGATGGGTGGGGATAAAGGGCCAGAATGCAAACCTCAGATACGCTCAGAGCCCCGAGCCTGGGAAACGGGAGTGGGGTGGTGTGGGTGGGGGTTTGGGGGGAGCCTGGAGACGTAGGGAGGGTAGACAAGCAATTTCAAAAATTACACAGCTTGGCCCACAATCACCCCTAACTATGAAAATGGCAAGCTGCTTCCACCATATTTTTTCTGTCCCCCAAATACCAATCAGTTCTGAACTATTATTACCCTTTAACCCAGACTCTTTTTTAAAAATATATTTTATTGATTTTTTACAGAGAGGAAGGGAGAGGGATAGAGATTTAGAAACATCGATGAGAGAGAGAGACATCTATCAGCCGCCTCCTGCACGCCCCCTACTGGGGATATGTGCCCGCAACCAGGATACATGCCCTTGACCGGAATTGAACCTGGGACCTTTCAGTCCGCAGGCCGACACTCTCTCCACTGAGCCAAACCGTTAACCCAGACTCTTGCTAGCAGGGCCCTGATTTGATAAAGCAATTGTCACAAATGTCTCTCATTTTACATCCATAGGTCGCCTTTCAACTGCCCCCACTCCCACTCTCCCATCTTCATCAGAGCTTCCATCAAAGGGAAAATCACTTCATCATGTAAATAAAGGAGGCTATTCTGAAAAACCACTGCATGGGTCTATTCGGGGA
Organism: Lasiurus borealis; assembly: GCA_004026805.1. Classification (NCBI taxonomy): domain Eukaryota; kingdom Metazoa; phylum Chordata; class Mammalia; order Chiroptera; family Vespertilionidae; genus Lasiurus; species Lasiurus borealis. Next base: position 46,315 of record PVJN01004606.1, on the reverse strand, counting down.
CACGTGTCCTGGCGGTGAATGACCTACTTGAGCAAACCTTGGATACTATTCTCTGTTTCCCATTGAACGACAGCGTTTTGATTTCAGGCCTGACGGTTTGCTGTGTGCTACGGAGTGACTCCTCTTTGTGTTTCTCGCTGCCCCTGCCGGTTCAAAGCTCCGTGAGGATGTCGGTGGAAGCATCTGGGGGCTGGCGCTGCCCGCTCTCCTCGGGGAGCTGAGTGCTGGCTGCCAGGTCTCCCGAGGGCCTTTCTCCTCCTCCCGTTTAGCTCCCTGACATCGCTGCCAACCAACCGGTGCCCGTGTCAGCCACAGATGCGGGGTGCCTATGAACCGCAGGCCTGGCCCTGCGTGATGCAGTTCCTCTCTCCTCTGCCATTGGCGGTGGAGCACAGTGTCTGGAGAAAATAAGGCCGCTGACAAAAGGTGACAAACGTGGGCTTTCATGCGGCACTGTCCCCGAAGTTCCCGGGAGCTGTTTGCTGCAACATCACGCCGCTCCCTCTGATCCGGGGTGGCGCAGACTGCCGAGGGGGTCACGCAGGCCCTCTCTGAAGAAGGCTTTGTTTGGGGGACACAGTGATACCTTTGAGCTCACTCTCTCCTTCGTAGACATCCGAGAAGGCTCAGTCACAGGGCATGGGCCCACAAGGATTGTTTGCAAATTACAGAGAGAGAGAGAGAGTCCTCTCACCGAAAAGTGTGGGAGTGAGTTGCCGAGCCTCTCTCTCTACACCTGAGATTAATCGTCAATAAAATGGCTAGAATAGCCACAGCTGGGGTGGCTCAGTGGATAGAGTGTCGGCCTGCGGGCTGAATGGCCCCAGGTTCGATTCTGGTCAAGGGCAGGTACCTCGGTTGTAGGCACATCCCCAACAGGGGGTGTGCAGGAGGCGGCTGATCGATGTTTCTAACTCTCTCTCTCCCTTCCTCTCTGTAAAAAATCAATAATATATATATATATTTTTTTTTAATATATTTTATTGATTTTTTACCGAGAGGAAAGGAAAGAGATAGAAAGTCAGAAACATCGATGAGAGAGAGACATGGATCAGCCACCTCCAGAATGCCTCACTCTGGAGATGTGCCCGCAAGCAAGGACCTTTCAGTCCGCAAGCCGACGCTCTATTCACTGAGCCAAACCAGTCTTGGCAATAAAAAAAAAAAAAAATGGCAATAGCAACTGACCTGAATGCAAACCTTCGTTTTGAAATTAATCGCAATAGATTTATCTCAATTAGTTTAAATTATAAAGATTGTGCTTTTTAAAAAAATATATATATATATATATATATATGTATATATTATTAATTTTTTTACAAAGAGGAAGGGAGGAGAGAGAGTTAGAAACATCGATGAGAGAGAAACATCAATCAGCGGCCTCCTACACACCCCCCACTAGGGTACATGCCCTTGACCGGAATTGAACCTGGGACCCTGGAGTCTGCAAGCCAATGTTCCATCCACTGAGCCAAACTAGTCAGGCACTGCCGGTGGGGAAGCACGGGAGCTGACGTGATGCTGGTTTTTCTTCCACTTGGCATTTTCCCGGGTTGACCTGCGTGGGTCCTTTGCATCCCACTGGCAACTGACTGCTGCTGGCTTGGAGCGCCTGTTCTCTGCGCCTGCTGGTCCCCCGAGGTCCCGGCAAGGATGGGTCCAGGTCCTGGCTGGCCTGGTCCATGGCTGCGTGAAGGTCTCCAATTAGACGGCCCTTTCCCAAAGGCTGCAGCTGCCACCAAGGCTTGGTGCTGCAGAGTTCAAGGTCTGCGTGTCTGGCCGGAGACCTCCACTCTCTGATTCTCACTCTTCTTGGTTCATTTTCTCCAGAAGGTCTGAGCACATTTCCTTTAAGCTCCGGATCTGCTTCTGAGCGACACCAGCATCGATGTGAGCAGTATCTGTGGTCAGTTGCTTCTCTTGCTCTTTCAACCTCAGGGTCTGGCTTGGTTCTCAGATGGTCAGGGACTACCTCGTTTCCCCATATTCCTTTCTCCTGCTCTAGTGGTCGGCAAACTCATGAGTCAACATAACCAAATATCAACAGCACAACGATTGAAATTTCTTTGGAGAGCCGAATTTTTTAAACTTAAACTTCTTCTAATGCTACTTCTTCAAAACAGACTGGCCCAGGCCGTGGGTATTTAGTGGAAGAGCCACACTCAAGAGGCCAAAGAGCCGCATGTGGCTCTCGAGCCGCGGTTTGCCGACCACTACCCTACACTGACCCCTCTGGCAGATGTTTCTTGACTCGGTGATTTCATTTAATGGCATGTATAAGCGTGAGATATGAGAAGCATCCATTTCAATTGTCACATAATAGTTTTTACAAAAGATGAGCCACAGGCATTGTCCACTTTTATATCCATCACAACTTACACAGAGATCAATGAGATAAATCTCCTGGTAAATTTAGTTCCCTAAAGACTTTAACTCTGGAAATGAGGTTACAAGGATGTTGTCTTTATATTGGAGGTGATGTGGATGGAACCACTGGGGGCTTTGTCAAGCAGATGCAAATCCTGGCTTTGTCACGGCCTAGCCTGTGAGCTTGGATGATACGTTTTTTCTCCCTGCGGCTCACGTTTGCTATTTTGTAAACAGGATGCTATGCTTTCTTCAAAAGATTTTATCAAAGATGAAATAAAAATGTACATACAAAGAACTTGACAAATACAAGACAATAAGACATGTTAGTTCCCTGCCTGTGCCCTTTATTTTTTTCTTCAAATTCCTTCATTTGTTTTTCTTCTTAACTATTTTAATCTTGAAAGGTATGATAGATATTTCTTTTTAGGTAACTGATAACATCTAATCTACATGGTTTTATTCTCTCTCTCTCTCTCTCTCTCTCTCTCTCTCTCTCTTTTGCCAAAGTGACCTTTTGGGGTCTAACTTTTAGAATTAAACTATTTTCTAAATAAGTAAAAGTAAAATATGTCTTTGTTTATTTAAATGGTTTACTTTTAATTTTTTAGAAAGGTGACAGGCAAATAGTACATTTGATGTAATTTTTCTGCCTCTAAACAAAAATCTAAGAATAAATTGAGAACTATCTTTAGGATAATAGTAGGATTTATCAGGGCTATGTTTGTTTGTTTGTTTATTGAGGTGAGACCACTTAACTTGAGCTCTTAACAAATCTGTAAGTGCAAAGTACAATATCATTAACAATAGGTACCATGTTGTCTAAGAGAATTCCAGAACTTATTCATCTTGTGGAACAAACTTCACATCCTTTGAAGAGACTCTGTTTCCTTCTCCCCACATCCCTGGAAAGCACCATTCTATGCTCTGCTTCATGCATTGGACTGTTTTAGAAACCTCAAATAAGTGCAGTGATGCACGGTTTGTCCTGCTGTGAGCATGTTTGCTCACGGATGCTTCCTTACCAAACCATCCCTAGTAACCCAGGCGTCACACTGTCTAGGTTAGAATCATGGTGTCAACAGTTAATAAAGGGCAAAGTAACCACTCTGTGCCTTGGTTTCCTCATTCGTAAGATAAAAAATAAAAATAAAAAATAATAATAATAATAATAATGGCATCTATCTATTCTGTTTTTGTGAGAATATAGTTCACTTTGAAAGTGTTTCAGATAAACTTATATAAATGAGATGTACATGTTAGTAATTTTTATTAGTATTATATTTTTATATTTTATTGCTTTTTTACAGAGAGGAAGGGAAAGGGATAAAGTTAGAAACATGGATGAGCGAGACATCCATCAGCTGCATCCTGCACGCCGCCCCCCCCCCCACCCTATTGGGGATATACCTGCAACCAAGATACATGCCCTTGACCGGAATTGAACCAGGGACCTTTCAGTCCACAGGCCGACGCTCTATCCACTGAGCCAAACTGGTTTCGGCTGTTAGTAATTTTAAAAAGAAAATGCAAAACAACACTTCTTCACAATTAGCCCATTGAAATCATAGGCATGAAATAAAATTCTGTAACCATATAGCAAAACCATGTCTCACCGAAACCGGTTTGACTCAGTGGATAGAGCGTTGGCCTTCGGACTGAAAGGTCTAGGGTTTGATTCCAGTCAAGGGCATGTATCCTGGTTGTGGGCACATCCCCTGTAGGTGGCGTGCAGGAGGCGGCTGATCAATGTCTCTCTCTCATCGATGTTTCTAACTCTCTATCCCTCTCCCTTCCTCTCTGTAAAAAATCAATAGGATATATAAAAAAAACAAAACAAAACATGTCTCTACAAAGAATAGTAGAGGACAGTCTGATCCTGTATTCTGAGGACAGTCTGATCCTGTATTCTGAGGACAGTCTGATCCTGTATTGAGCCAAAACACCAATCTTGTCCTTATCCATACAGGAGACCAGCACGACCGATTCAGCCTGTCTCTTCCGAGGCCTCTGGGGAGTGGCTATTGGGATTAAGTGTCAGCCAAGTTCTCAAAACAGCATCATGAATATGGCCATTAACTAAAACTTCAACTTCAAGTCCAAAGTCAGTTCAGTCAAACCAAAGACACTGGATGTAAGCAGTAAAAATCATCTGCATTTAGCATGTGGCCGATGGGTTCTCTCTCTTCTTTTCAATCGACTGCCTCCGCATTCTGCCTCGGCTTTGGAGTAAACACTTAGCCAGTGAATATAGTACTTATCTCCCTCACCATTCAGACTGAAGATCGCAGTTTGACAAGCAGAGGTGAAAGACGCATTCTGAGTGCGAACAGTCATTACTACGGGATGTGAACATTTTCAAAGATGAACACAATTGTAGGGCCTTCAAACTAGTTTCAATTGCTACTCTACTCCTGTGAGTGTTTATGTTTCATAAGTATCTTGATCACAGACAATAATTTAAAGTATATATATCAAGGCCATTCCTGTTCCTTTGCATCACTTCCGAAGCTTCCGATGCAATGTTTATCCAAATTGTTTGTCGTGTAAAGGTGAGAGTGACATTTCTAGACTACCAGCTACGTATTTAGAAATGGGCTATCAGATACTCAGGCCTATAAATTATCCCTGGAAGCATCTGGAACAGAATGAGTTCCTCTGGCTAATTGGCATATGTATGTCACCCGGGGAGGAAGATACACTATCTGAAATAATGTTGACATGTTTCCCCACACAGAAGACAAATTTTCACAGGGAAAAACAAATGCATTGTCCCGAGACATTTCAAATTTCATGAGAATGGCCTGCTTGCATGGCTCAGTGGTTGAGCATCGACCTAGGAACCAGGAGGTCACAGTTCACTTCTCGGGCAGGGCCCATGCCCAGGTTGTGGGCTGGATCCCCAGGGTGGGTTCAATCCCAAGGATGCAGCCATTCAATGATTCTCTCTCATCATTGGTGTTTCTATCTCTCTCTCTCTCTCCCTTATTCTCTGAAATCAATCTATACTAATAAAAGCATAATATGCTAATTAGACCGGATAGACAAACGACCTTCTGGACGAAGCTGCAACTGTGAGGGCTGAGCCCCTTGCACGAATTTTGTGCACTGGGCCTCTAGAAAAAAATATATTTAAAAAAAAAATCATGAGAATGTCTTTTAAAATCAAATGGACCTGTTTCTGGAAATCTTAGACAAAGGAGGAACGACGATGTCAAGCTTTTTTGATAACCGATCCCCTGGTTCATGCCTAGGAGACTGCATGTTCCAGAAAGTACAACCGGATAGAAAATAAAGAGTTCAAGTAGAAAGGACTCTGTTTAGTGCATTGATAAGATGTCTGCCTGTGAGCTAATTACACAGCGCTGCTCAGATGTAGCCATGGGAAAACCCCCTGCTGGTTTCTCTGGGGCGTCTTTTCACATCAAGGAAAATAATGAGTATATTAAGAAAGTGCTTTGCAAAGTAGTAGAGAATGTGACAGTTCATCGGAATTTTCTATAAAGCCACCTTATTTGACATTCATCTTCATGAAAACCAATGGTAAAGTTAAATATCATTGTGAAATCAATGTTTGGGGCTCGTGTGTTAGAGACTCAATCACTTTCTCTCATACATACAGAAAAAGATAAAATGTTATAACAGAAAATAATCCCCTCATCGAGGGAATTTACCCTGCCTGAGAAAATCTGTTTGCTGTATTTTAAAATTATTCCTTTCTCTCTGCCCTTGGAATTACAAGTAACCATAATTAATTTAGCATCAGTTTCTGTTAGTGTGAGATGCTAACTTATAAGCCAATCTCTGTGGTTGGCAAACCCAGGCTTGTGAGCCATATGTGGCTCTTTGGCCTTTTGAGTGTAGCTCTTCCACTCAAAAGTGACTTGGCCTGGACAAGTCTATTTTGAAGAAGTGGCGTTAAAAGAAGTTTAAGTTTAAAAAAATTTAGCTCTCAAAAGAAGTTTCAATCATTGTGCCACTGATAATTTGGTTCTGTTGACTAATGAGTTTGCTGACCACTGGCCAAGCTGATTTAAAAGTGGAATTAGTAAAGCTACAACATGGTACCAAGAAAAAAAAATACCAAGAACAGTAATTTGGGGACATAAAGTTTAAAATTATGATTTTTGACTAAGAAATGCTGCGCTTAGCAATTTTTTTTTTTTACCAATTCCATGTGAAATGTGGAGCTTAACATATAAGCTGAATTGCTTTCATTCATTTATTCATTCAGAAAATAATTATTGTACACCTACATTTTTAAATATATTTTTTATTGTTCTCAGAGAGGAAAAGGGAGGGAAAGAGGGATAGAAACATCAATGATGAGAGAGAATTATTGATTGGCTGCTTCCTGCACATCCCCTATTGGGGATCAAGCCTGCAACTCGGGCATGTGCCCTGACATGGAATCAAACCATGACCTCTTGATTCACAGGTTGATGCTCAACCACTGAGCCACACTGGCTTGGCTTGGGCACTTAAATTATTCATTGCATATACACTTCCTTTTTAAAATATACATATATATTTTATTGATTTCTTACATAGAGGAAAGGAGAGGGAGAGAGAGTTAGAAACATCTATCAGCTGCCTCCTGCACACCACCTACAGAGGATGTGCCTACAACCAGGATACATTCCCTTGACCAGAATCGAACCTGGGACCTTTCAGTCTGCAGGCTGATGCTTTCTCCACTGAGCCAAACCAGTTTTGGCAACATATACACTTTCATGTGGGAAATTTTTCTCTTATTTCACCTGTCCTCTGAATCACACCATATCCTGTTAGCCTCATAACATTCAATCTGATGATCGTCTGAGAAACCCAGCCTTATAATGACTATTCCTCCAGTCCTTCAGATTGAAAAATATATTCATTTCTAAAGCTCTAACAGATGGTTTCTTCTGATTAGAAACCCCTGACCCCCCCCCAAAAAAAGTAAAACTTAAAACCATTGTGATCTTGTTTAATTTGAGTAGAGCTTTATTCTACATGACAGGTGAATCTTCTCCTTCCCTTTATTTTTGACCAAATGAAAACAAAGGGCAGGTATTACCCATCCGAGTGATAGTCATTTTCCATCACATTGTTGCTCAGAGTAACCCTGATGAATTCCCCTTACTGAATTGATAGATGACCAATTCCTGAGTCAGAGAAGCAGTTCAAAACTAGTTCTTTTACTTGCAAATTGCTCCCTACATCTCCATTAGGATCATCTAGCCTCTTTCTCTTTCTTTCCTCCTTCTCCTGGAGAGAAACCAGTTTGGGGGCACATGAAAAATAACGGCGTGCTTTAGCCTGATAAGAAGAAGTCTGCATTTTGGAGGCACAGGTATGATCATGATGGGGACTCCATGTAATAACTCCTACCTGGGTAGCTGGCTACCAGGTCTTCTTCTTTTATAAAAATTTTTTAAAAATATTTTATTGATTTTTTTTACAGAGAGGAATGGAGAGGGACAGAGAGTTAGAAACATTGAAGAGAGACATCGATCAGCTGCCTCCTGCATGCCCCCTACTGAGGATGTGCCTGCAACCAAGATACATGCCCTTGACCAGAATCAAACCTGGTACCTTTCAGTCCGCAGGCCAACGCTCCATCCACTGAGCCAAACCGGTTTTAGCTAGCAGGTCTTCTATAGTCTCCTAACGCCACAAGCTGAACATCACCACGACTGGATGTCTGGTGACGCTGACAGTGACCGTGAGCTGTAGAAACTGGAGCAGCTCAAACAGCAGAAGCGCTTTACATGCTGCGAGTATGTTAAGATTCAGAATGTAGCTTTCTCTCGGTGTGAGGCCAGCGCTAATAACTAGCCCTACTCGAGGAAGCTTCGAGAATCCTGTAATTGAAAGTTGCCCAATTGTGCATGGACGGACCTAACTCCGGAGGAGCACAATTCATCTTAGTCAGTATTCCACTTCAGTGGCCAAGTTTCAGCAAAGAAGCAAGGGCCTCTGCTTTCTCTATCATCAGCGTTGATGTGTTACTGCTTCATGCTAATGATGGCGCATGCAGATAGCTTTCTGGCAGATTCTGATTACAAAACCAGGCAGGCAGAAAAAGTCATTTATGGTTAAAAGAACAGCAAATGTTACAATACTCCGTCTTCGGAAAAACAATAATCATTTCACCTACAGCGGACGTACCCATTGGCATGGCACACATTTTCTACAAGTTCATTTTTTATGCTCCCTTTGATTGATTTTTTTTTTCCCCACCATGGCAATGCTTTCTCAGCTATCTCGGTTTACGTTCTATTTTCTGATTATTGAAATCTTGCCTGTTCAAGTAATTATATTGGAACAGTGAATTCACTTTAAAAATGAGAAATACAACTTCCATAATTTTTTTTTGACTTTGGATAGATACCCCAGAGGAAAAGCAATAATAAACGAGGATATCCTTCATTGTTTCTCACAATGGGATCCAGCTTTGTATCTGCCTCTCTTTGATTTATTTGGGGGGCAAAAATCTGAATTTGAAGCCAATTTAGGCTCAACTTGCAAATCTCCATCAAGAAGAAGGTAAGAGCCTGATCTATTGACTAATGAGTTTGCCAACCACTGCCCTAACCGGTTGGCTCAGTGGATAGAGCCGACACCTGAAGACTAAAGGGTCCCAGGTTTGATTTCGGTCAAGGGCATGTACCTCAGTTGCAGGTACATCCTCAGTAGTGGGTGTGCAGGCAGGAGGCAGCTGATGAATGTTTCTCTCTCACTGATGTTTCTAACTCTCTATCCTTCTCCCTTCCTCTCTGCAAAAAATCAATAATATATATATATTTTAAAATAGGAGTAAATGGGGAGAATCCAAGATGGAGGCATAGGTAAACACCTACACTGCTGCCTCACACAACAATTTCAAAACTACAACTAAAAGACAGAACGGACATCATCCAGAACCACAGGAAAGCTGGCTGAGTGTAAGTTCTACAGCTAGAAGGAAAGAGAGGGGCACACAGAGACCCAGAGGAGCTGCAAAAAGCTGAGGTACGGAGCCGCGAGCGGGTGCTGGAGTGCCTGGCTGGCTTTCTCTGGCGGGAGGGAGACAGAGACTCTCAATGGCATCGAAACACTTATTCTACGGCACTGAACCCCAGATCCAGCCGAAACTCATACGGGGGGAGTTTGGACTGTGAAAAGGGAGAAGTGCATGGAAATTTAGGGGAGTTGCAAAAGATCAGAATTCCGTGGTGCCCATGGCACTGCGCGCAGAGGACCTACTGCTGATTGTGCCGCTGGCTTTCACGAGTGGGGGGGAGACAGACATTCCCAACTGCACACTTCTAACTCCACTAAACCCCAGTTTCCAGCGAAACCCTGGGGACCCAGACTCATATGGTCCCAGAGTGCAGGGGAGCCGGAGGGGCAGCGGTCTAGAGGCACTGGGAGAGAGCACACGTGCACAAGGACCACTCCAGCAAATACCCAGTCACGTGATGCTCAGGGGCTGTGGAGGGCGGGGCCGACTGGAAGGCAAGGTGGTCCCTTAAGCCCTGAGACTCCACCCATCCCAACCTCAACAGAGAGGCTTTTGCGGTTTTGCAAGTCTGGTATCATAAGGCTGAATCCAACACAGAAGTTCTCCCGGCATAGTGAAAATGCCCAGACAAGGGAAGGGATCACAAACAAAAGAAATGGAAGAAAACAAACGACTGGATATAGAGTTCAAAACCACTGTTATAAGGTTTTTCAAGAATATCCTAGAAAAGTTGGATAAAGTTAGCGAGAGCCAAGAAGAGATGAAAAAGAACCTACTAGAAATGGAAAAGGACCAACTAGAATTTAAACATACACTGACTGAAATAGAAAATATTATACAGAGTCCTAACAGCAGACTAGGGGAAGGCAAGAATCAAGTCAAAAATTTAAAATATAAAGAATCAGAAAACACACACCTGGAAAAGCAAGAAGAAAAAAGAATCCAAAAATGTGAAGATAATGTAAGGAGCCTCTGGGACAGCTTCAAGCGTACCAACATTAGAATTGTGGGGGTGCCAGGAGAAGAGAGAGAACAAGATACTGAAAACCTATCTGAAGAAATAATGATTGAAAATTTCTGACATCTGGTGAAAGAAATAGACTTACAAGTCCAGGAAGCACACAGAACCCCATATAAAAGGAATCCAAAGAGGACTACACCAAGGCACATCATAATTAAAATACTAAGAGCAAAAGACAAAGAGAGAATATTAAAAGCAGCAAAACATTTAATTACCTACAAGGGAGCACCCATACGATTGTCAGCTGATTTCTCAACAGAAACTATGCAGACCAGATGGGAGTGGCAAGAAATATTCAACATGATGAATAGTAAGAACCTACAATCAAGAATATGCAAAGCTGTCATTCAAAATTGAAGGGCAGATAAAGAGCTTCACAGATAAGAAAAAGCTAAAGGAGTTCATCAACCCCAAACCAGTATTATATGAAACAATGAAAGGTACTCTTTTAGAAGAGGAAGAAGAAAAAGGTAAAAGATAAAAAAAATTATGAACAACAAATACATATATATCAACAAGTGAATCTAAAAATTAAGGGAATTAAAAATTTGACCAACAGAATAAACTGGTGAATATATAATAGAATCAGGAGACAGAAAGGGAGTGGACTGATAATTCTCAGGGGGAATGGGGTGAGGGGTGTACAGGGAGAGAGTGGACAAAAATCATACACCTATGGATGAGGTCAATGGGAGGGAGGTAAGGGTAGAGGGAAGGGCGGGAGCCAGGTGGAGGGGAGCTATGGAGGGGGAAAAGGAGAAACAAATGTAATAATCTGAATAATAAAGATTTAATTAAAAACTAAAATAAAATAAATAAAAAATGTCTGTGTTTGTGGCATCACAGAATGTCTCTCCTTCTATTCTTGAGATTATTCTGCAGCTATTATTCGTCTGACAAATTTACATTAATTATACTTGCATGTCCAGAGTTTGCCAATTTAATAAATATGTTTTAAGGTCACTGGGATAGGTCTACTCAAACATACAGGCTAGTGTCCAACATTGTCACATGCATTTCTGGAGCAAAAATAAATGCCTTATTAGCTAGTCAAGTGCAGGGTGCGGGCTGGAATCCTGGCATGCTTGTCCTCCTGCCCATCTGTCATCATTATTTTGCCCATTCTCATTGGTACCTGCCAGGATAAACTAGAGGCAGGAGCCAACGACGGCCTGAAAGAGGGACCTAGCCTTCAGGACATACATCCAAACTCACTTTCCTCTTGTAAAATGTTTTTTTTTAATATATTTTATTTATTTTTCACAGAGAGGGATAAGGATAGAGAGAAACATAGATGAGAGAGAGACATCGATCAGCCGCCTTCTGCACGCCCCCTACTGGAGCTGTGCCTGCAACCAGGATACATATCCTTGACTAGAATCAAACCTGGGACCTTTCAGTCTGCAGGCCGATGCTCTATCCACAGAGCCAAACTGGTTTGGGCTAAAATGTTTTTAACCAAATGGAAATCAGTGAGAATCATTACTTCGTTGTTGTTTTATTTCTTTAAAGGATTCTCCTAGCCCTAGCTGGCTTGGCTCAGTGGGTAGAGCGTCAGCCTGCAGTCTGAAGGGTCCCAGGTTCAATTCAGGCCAAGAGTACATGACTGGGTTGTGGGCTTGAACCCCAGTGGGGGGTGTGATGGAGGCAGCCAATCAATGATTCTCTCTCATCATTGATGTTCCTATCTCTCTCTCCTATTTCCTCTCTGAAATTAATAAAGAAATATATTTTTTAAAAATAAGGATTCTCCTAATGGTTGTGTTCCAAGAGTAAAACATGAAAGCAACACAAATTTGCTTCAATTTTTATTTCAGTGGAGTTCATCTCACATAACCAGGTTTATAACTTCTATTTTCAAGTCCCGGATTGCATTCTACATTTTTTTTGTTTGTTTCCTGTTGTTCATGAGAAATTGTGTCCAAGGACAGCTTGGGTTAGCACTTAGGGATACCCTGTCCCATAAGAGAATGAGTACGCTCTGGAACAACTTTGTCAGTACCAGGAGTTCATGTAACCAAGGCGAAAGACCCATGGAAAAAATGAGAAGGTGGTGGGAAGAGTAAAAAGTCTAGGGTTGGAACCAAAGTAGGAGAAAGACATGAATACGGGCACCTCGTTTCAGAGCCGGAAGACAACAACCTAGGAGTAACCTAGGTGAATTTTTCCTAAATGCACTTGCAGGTTGGTAAATAACCTGGCATGAGCACTGCCAGTCAATAGAATGGTTATTAATCAAATCTACCAAAGCCTTATACAATCCCAGAAGCAATGCTGCTTTGGGCACTGATTGTGATGTTGACTCAACAGCGGTATAACCTGGAGAAAAGTTCTTTCAAGGCACGGCTCCCATTGGCTTGATGCAATCCACGTGACAAACAGATGGCGGAGTATATGCAGAATAGAAGGATGAAACACCCACTACTTTCCCTATTTTTGCACGTTTAAGGCCAATTAAATCACATTAAACTATGAGAAAAGCTTTCCAGACGATGGACAAAAATAACAAGGATTCAAGTGGAATGCACTCCACCTTCAGGAGTCAAAATGATGATTCCACGGGGAAAAGTGATGTCTCTGTTAACATTGTCCATCATGGCCCATCTCTAGGTGTAGGCTGGAGCACTCAAATCTCCCCCTTGAACTTACAGGAAACGGATACCAGGATTGGTTAGTCTCAGCAAGGGAGGGAAACTGGAGACAGAAATAAAGGTGTTTTCTCTGGTGACCTCTTAACCCTCCAATTTGATGGCTGGCTGGTTCTAATTTCTTCTGCATAGTGTGCGAAAGAGGGTGTTAGGGACTAAATGCTTGTGCCCCTGACCCCCAAAGTCATACATTAAAATCCTAACCCCTTCAATGTGATGCTATCAGAAGGTGAGGTCTTTGAGAGATGATTAGGTCTTGAGGGTGGGGTCCTCGTGTGTGAATTAGTGCCTTTATAGGAAGCTGAATCCATGAAGAAGGAAGCAGGTTCACAAAATACACCCAATCTACTGGCACCTTTATTTTTAATTTTTTTTAAAATATATTTTATTGATTTTTTACAGAGAGAAATGGAGAGGGATAGAGAGTCAGAAACCTTGATGATGGAGAGACATGGATCAGCTGCCTCCTGCACAGCCCGTACTGGGGATGTGCCCGCAACCAAGGTACATGCCCTTGACTGGAATCGAACCTGGAACCTTTCAGTCCACAGGCCGACGCTCCATCCACTGAGCAAAACCGGTTTGGGCGGAACCTTTATTTTAGACTTTGCAGCTCCCAGGACTGTGAGAAATAAGTTCCTGTTGTCTATGAGTCATTCCATCTATGGCAGTGGTTCTCAACCTTCCTAAGGCCGCGACCCTTGCATACTGTTTCTCATGTGGTGGTGACCCCCGACCATGAAATTTTGCTACTGTTATGCATCGTGATGTAATATCTGCATTTTCTGATGGTCTTAGGCGACCCCTGTGAAAGGCTCCAGGTTGAGAACCACTGATCTATGGTATTCTGTTACAGCAGCCTGAACAGACTAAGCCAGTAGATGATTTCCATGTGGGGTCCCAAAGGGTCTGTCTTTGTGTATTTTATCCTATATATTATGAAAACATTATTCTGAAAAAGAAACATAGCCTTCTTGAGATTTCTGAAGGTCTCTAAGAGACATCAAAAGCTAAGAAGACAGGTTCTAGAGGCGAGAGAAAACACAGGCTGGATTGGTGAATGCCAGAGACTTGGCTCTGAGGATGTTTACTTGATGCTGAAACAATAAGACAAACCAATGGAAACAAGCAGTCTGTTGTGTTGGCATCGACAGACACCTGTCACTCAAAACTAACATGGACTGAGGCACATAACTGAATTCAGTTTGTAACACACTGAAGACAAAACAAAAATAAAATAAAACTAACAAAAAAAGCAGATAAACCAATAAACTGCCATTTTTATTCTTTTTTTTTAAATATATTTTATTGATTTTTTACAGAGAGGAAGGGAGAGGGATAGAGAGTTAGAAACATCGATGACAGAGAGACATCGATCAGCCACCTTCTGCACACCCCCTACTGGGGATGTGCCTGCAACCAGGATAATGCCCTGGACTGGAATTGAACCTGCGACCCTTCAGTCTGCAGGCTGACGCTCTATCCATTGAGCCAAACCGGTTTCGGCGCCATTTTTATTCTTTATCAGACCCTTTAGACTTTCTTGCATTGCTGGTTTGATGGGAATAAATTCTCTTAGTCCTTTTTTGTCTGTGAAGGTCCTGATTTCACTTTCAATTTTGATTAATAGCCTTGCTGGGTACAGTATTCTTGAATTCGGACCCTTTCTTTGCATGACTTGGTATATTTCATTCCATTCCCTTCTGGCCTGATGTGTTTCTGTTGAGAAATCAATCACTAGTCTGATGGGGATTCCTTTGTAGGTAACTTTCTGTCACTCTCTGGCCACTTTTGAGATTCTTACTTTGTCATTGGTGTTTGCCAATTTAATTATAATGCGCCTTGGTGTTCGTCTTTTGGGTTTTATTTTGCTTGGGACTCTGTGAGCTTCTTGGATTTGTGTGGGTTTTTTCTTCCCTATATCAGGGCAGTTTCTGTCATTATTTCTTCAAACAGATTTTCTATTCCTTGCTCAGTTTCCACTCTTTCTGGAACCCCTATTCTGCAGATGTTGTTTTGTTTTGTGTTGTCCCAAAGTTCCCTTATTTCTCCTCCTGCTTTTTTTTTTTTTTTTTTCTAGAAGCTGCTCTACTTGGGTATTTTTTCCTACCTTGTCTTCTATCTCACTGATATGGTTCAGTGCTTCTTCTAGTCTACTCTTGATGTTTTCTATTAAGTTCTTTACAGCAGCTATGTCATTTTTCATTGCTTCTTGGTTCTTCTTCATTTCCTCTTGGTTCTTATTCATATTGTCAAAATTGTCTTTCATTCTTTTCATCCACCTTATGACCATTTCTCTGAATTCTTTCTCTGACAAGTTGCTTGCCTCTATTTCATTTACTGGTGATGCTTTTCTTTCATATGCAGGCTGTTTCTTTGTCTCCCCGGGGTCTCTTTTACAGGGATGCCTGGTTATGTAGTTCTCTTTCTCCTTATCCAAGGCAAAATCCCACCTTTCCATGGTGGAATATAGAGCTCCTCTGAATCTATGTTTGAGCCACTTAGGGACTGGTATTCTGGCGGTCACAGTTCTTTGGTGGGTGCCATAGTTGTAGATTTTCAGGCTTCCCATAACACCCACTTCCCCCTTCCAGCTGGTGGCTGCCCAGTCAGAGGAGCCCCGTCCAGCAGTCTCCCACCTTCTCCTGGAGTATAATTGTCCCTTAATTCACCAACAAATACCCTTCATGTGACCCTCAGCTGTTTTTTTTTTTATCTGCTCTGGGTCAAGGTTCAGGACATGTCCATCTATTCTGCGGCCATTTTTTTTTGCATAAGGTATGTTGATGGGGATCACTCACCATTCTGTGCTCTGTGTTTCAAAGTTTATAGGTCTTTCATGTTTTTATTCTATTGCTACTTAAAATTCCATCCCAGAAACAGTTGGCCACTATTTTAAGAAAGAATCTGTTTATGGTTTGGTTTCTCTCGGGCTACAATACAGGCTTTCACACCTTTAAAAATGCATCATTCTACTTCACTTTCTCAAGAGCTGGAATTCATCTTTATCTTCCACTGCAGGCCCTGGCTTCAGTTTACAAGATGTCTGATGGAAATTCTTTTTCATTTTCAGAACACAAAAGATTCAGACTCCTCGTGTAAGTTTTAAATCCCCGGAAAACTTCACCAAGGTCAAAAGTCTTATATAAAAGTGGTATGCCTAGTCTTTTAAGAGTTAAAAGAAATCTAAATAAGCTGCACAAAAATAGTGATGAACTAGTTTTATAACCAAAAAGCTCTATTGGACCTTACTCAATTAATTATCTTTCTGATGGCTAGAACCTCTTCAGTGTCATGGCCTTAATCCAATATAGTATTTTATGTGGATAATAATGAGGAGGGAATAAAATTACACATCTAAGCTCTCCTTAGAGGCAATTATGTTGTCAAATTTATAGGCAATGAGAATTTTTTCTGAACTCTGAACACATGGGGTTTCTGTCTTTTGGTCTTTTCTATTTATTTATTTATTTTTTTGCCAACTTTCTCAACAAACATTATTTTTACAAGCGAAGTTCCACACCATCAACAAATCACAAAGCCGATCCGGGGATGTGTTCAGACACATAAAATTAAAGAACCCAGGGCACAATGATTGATTGTCGAACTCAGAAGAATAAAATATTCTGTCCGCCGGGCTTAAGAGAAATATATGTCTACTATTACAGGGCACAAAGTGCAACCAAAGTTAGCAGTCAACAAAGTTTCCCAGTGCGTGAAAGGAGAAACCCCGTGAAAATGTGTTTTGTTTTTTTTCCCATAAATTAACCTCAAAATATGTGGTCGCTTCTGTGAATTCTTGAGGTCTCTACTGACATGAATCCTCTACCCCAGGAACCTGGAAATGAGGATGGGCATACCTTAGCACCCTCTAACCCAGCGGTTCTCAACCTGTGGGTCGCGGCCCCTTTGGGGGTCAAATGACCCTCTCACAGGGGTCGCCTAAGACCCTCAGAAAAATGCAGATATTTACATCACGATGCATAACAGTAGCAAAATTTCATGGTTGAGGGTCACCACCACATGAGGAACTGTATGCAAGGGTCTCGGCCTTAGGAAGGTTGAGAACCACTGCTCTAAACGATGCCTTAGCTCCAGTTCAAGTTCCGTCTGGGTCTTTTTCTAGGACTGTGCGCTCATGAGAACAGATTAGCAGTTGAAACAAACAAATTTCCCCATTGAATATGTACCTCTCACCCTCCCTGCCTTTGGGGAGGTGGATGAAATCAGCCCTTCTCTGTTTTTCTGAGCCTCCCACCAAAGGGCCTGATTTCTCTAGCGTTAGATGCAATCACAGACCTCTGGCTGCAGCCATTTGTTTCGGAGAGAAAGAGGAAATTATTTTTACCGCGCAGGTGAAAGAGGTGAGCCACCCACAGAGCGACCACCCAGGCAGCAGGGTCCCAGCCCGGTGTCAGAGGGGCTGCTTCTCTGCCTGTGTGTTTATCCGGGGCGATTTGCGATGCTCTGTTGCTACCCTGAGTCCTGGCTGGCCTTTGATGAAAAGCAGCTTTGTTCAGCTGCATTACTTTCCCATTATCTTTCGATGAGGCGTGAGAGTCAAGGTCCAAGCAGAACAGCAAGACGATCCCAGGTCCTTATGTACCCCAGCCTTGAAAGACCTGAAACTGGCCCCAGCCGGTTTGGCTCAGTAGATGGAACGTCTTGCTGTGGACTGGAGTGTCCCAGGTTCGATTCCGGTCAAGGGCATGTACCCTGGTTGGGGGCACAACCCCAATAGGAGATGTGCAAGAGGAAGCTGATCGATGATTCTCTCTCATTAACGTTTCTATTCCTCTCCTTTCTTCTCTGTAAGAAATTAATAAAATATATTTTAAAATAAATAAAGACCTGAAACTGTCTCCCTCGGCAACAGCCCTTCACCAGAGGGCTCTGGGTAGGAACCGGGTTTCTCTTTAAATCTGGAGACAGATGCTAAATGCTGACTTCTGGTGGGCATCACTCATGGCGACTTGTGGGCAACAGCCTTTAAAGCTGGTACACCGGTCACTGTCCCTCCATCATTACCTCCACATCTCTTTCAGTCGCCTCTTCAAATACAGCCTCCTCATTAGTGACCATCACTGATGCCAAGCCTTGGACAAGGTTGCAGGAAGCAAATCTGGGGGCTTGTCACCATGGTGATGCTAGCATGTTACACAGCTTCCTTTACAACTCCAGTTGGAAATGGTAGAGAGAGAGATAGCAAGAGAGAAAGCACTTTGAGAAGAAGGAAGGAATTTTGACAACACTGATGTTCAGATGAGCCCCCTCCAACACACACAATTGTCTCGAGGGGGAATTTCATCATTGCTCCACTGAAGCTTTATTACTTTATTTCGTTTTTAAAGGTATGCTTTTATTTTAGTACTTTTTTGTTGGTGTTAATCCTCACCTAAGGATTTCCAGAGAGAGTGAAAGTGAGAGGGAGAGAGAGAGAGAAACATAGAGGTGAGAGAGACACATCAACTGGTTGCACCCTGAGCTTTCAACTGGAGGTAGGTGCCTTTGACCAAAATCGAACCTGGGACTCTTCAGTTCACGGGTGGACACTCTAGGGCTGATGGAACTTTAAACCCATGTCTCCTTTTGGATATCCCAACATTCATCAAGGTCAACATCCTGAAAACACAACTCATGTTTCTGCCCCCCAATAAGCTGATGCTTTTCCTGCATTCCCACGTCATTCTAACTAATGGAGCCACCCATCACCTGGACCAGGGACTGGGAGTTATTACATTTCTATCGTCCTTACCACTTCCACACAATTACTCACTGGTGAGCTCAGCCAGGCAATCCACAAAGATTGGGGCGACTGTCCGCTCAGGAGCTTAAACTTACTTTCATTTCACTTTATTAAACAAGCAATGAAGAGTACAAAGGTTACGCACAATTCAATTCAGGTATCTTTTCCTTATACACAGAGTCACTTGGCACAGAAACCAGAGTGTGGAAAGGGGGATAGTGATGTCAGCTGGTTCATTTGCTCCTCCGGACATTTTTTAAAAATATATTTTTATTGATTTCAGAAAGGAAGGGGGAGAGAGAGAGAGAGAGAGAGAGAGAGAGAGAGAGAGAGAGAGAAACACCAATGATGAGAGAGAATCATTGATCAGCTGCCTCCTGCATAACCCCCACTGGGGATCAAACCCACAACCCGGGCATGTGCCCTGACCGGGAATCGAATCATGACCTCCTGGTTCATAGGTCAACGTTCAACCACTGACTCACACGGGCCAGGCCCATCTGTTCATTTTTTCAAAATATATATATTTTATTGACTTTTATACAGAAAGAAAGGGAGAGAGATAGAGAGTTAGAAACATTGATGAGAAAGAAACATTGATCAGCTGCCTCCTGCACGCCCCCTACTGGGGATGTGCCCGAAACCAAGGTACATGCCCTTGGCCGGAATCGAACCTGGGACCCTTCAGTCTGCAGGCCCACACTCTATCCACTGAGCCAAACCAATTAGGGCCATCTGTTCATTTTTAATGAGCTCACCCACTGACCAGACCTACTAACATATAACAGCCCTGTAGAAACCAACTCTATTTAACCCAAATCCCTCCTTTAATTGAAACCCATTTATTTTTCTTTTAATCTCAAGAGAAAAAGGAAATATCTGATCATCTCCTTCCTTTTAATAAAACAGCCACACTTTTGAAAAATTGTAATTCATTGAGTGGCTCATACAATAGCAAAAAATAAAATAAAATAAAATAAAATAAAAAAGAAACCTCACTCTGCCTAGCTTTGGCCAGCCTCTTATTATTGATGTAATCTTTCTTTATTGGATTTCTACAGCATCTTTCCCCTGAGGAGCTCAAGGTTCTAGGTGACCATTTTTAAGTAGCAAATAATATTTCAGCATAACGAGCCCACCTTGTCTCCTCCAGAAAGAAGGCAGAATATCATGTGCTTAAGGAGAAGACTATCAGTCATCCTCAGCAAGCCACGCCCACTTGATAAATACAAAACACACAAACAGGGTCATTGCCCCTAAGAACAGGGGTAGGGCCAGGAATTGAGCTGGAGTGGAGGGTTTTCCCCGAAAGGCATCTATTTGTTGTTCCACTAATTCATGCATTCATTGATTGCTTCTTTTTCTTTTTCTTTTCTTTTTTAATATATTTTATTGTTTTTTACAGAGAGGAAGGGAGAGGGATAAAGAATGAGAAACATCGATCAGCTGCCTTCTGCACACCTCCCACTAAGGATGTGCCCGCAACTAAAGTACGCGCCCTTGACTGGAATTGAACCTGGAACCTTTCATTCCGCAGGCCAATGCTTTAACCACTGAGCCAAACCGGTTTCAGCTGATTGCTTCTTGTTAGTGCCCTGACTAGGGATCGAACCCGCAACCTTGGTGTGTTGGGACGATGCTCTAACAGACTGAACTACCCGGCCAGGGCCCCTTATTGTTCATCTTGAATCACCATCACAGCCAGGAACATCGCAGACACCAGCACACACAAGACTTGCTGAATGAGAGAGACAGGCTCGGCCCGGAGCGCAGGCCCCATAAATCTTTAATTAGAGAGAGAGGGATGTAAACAAACGTGGGGGCCCCTGGGTAATTGGGAAGAACTCCACTGAATGTGCCCCTGGAGTTCTTTCGTAGGGACCGTTGCTTATCCAGCAGAGAACGGTGAGTGGCAGCGGGTTTATTAATGATTGAAAACTGGTTAATGAATTATGACTGCTTAGCATAACAGAGAGGTGGGGAAATCGGAAGAGGGCCCGGTTGATCAGCAGAGTGGCTTAAATGCTAGAAAATAGAACTGAGGAGGAGAAGCTAAGTGATTCAGCCTAGAGAAGAGGTGGGAAGGATATTATAGCAGGCGAAGGCCATCTGTGCTTCATTTAAAAAAATATATATATATATTAATTTTTATTGATTCAGAGAAAAAGAGAGAGAAGTAGAGAAACAGAAACATCAATGATGGAAGAGAATCATTGATTGGCTGCCTCCTATACACCCCACTCTGGGGACTGAGCCTGCAACCCCGGCATGTGCCCTGATCAGGAATCGAACCTTGACCTCCTGGTTCCTGGGTCGATGCTCAACTACTTAGCCATGCTGTTTGGGCTGTTCTTCATTTCTAAAGACTAACCCATGTAGTGAAATACAGGAGGTGACATGTTAAATTCACCGAGGGACTAAGCATTTGTAAACATACATTTGTGTTATGGGAAACTCTCCAATTTAAATGATACTAGAAAATCACAGCTGAAAACAAATCACCGTGAAAATACCTATCGTTAGGTATTTGGAAATGTATCTATGCGTTTAAATTAAATCTAATATTAGTTAAAATATAAAATGTGCAAACAGCCCTGAATGCCTCAGTTGTATATGTAGTCCTCACTTAGTAAGTTTATTGTAAACTCAATATTCCCAAGGTAATTCTTTAAATTCAGTAAAATTTTAATTCAGATATCACCTATCACTGTTTCTTGTTTTTATTTTCTTTTCAGGAAATAAACTACTCTAGAACTTTATGAGGTGAAGAAATATGCAAAATAATTAATACCATAAAGTTCTACATAATCTTGATTCAGTAGTGAAAGTACTAGCATTGGATGACTTGAAATAATCATTTTAATTTTTGTTTTATATTATACTAGAGGCCCAGTGCACAAAATTCATGCATGGGTGTTGGGGGGTGTCCTTCAGCCCAGCCTGCACCCTCTCCAATCTGAGACCTCTTGAAGGATATTCAACTGCCCATTTGGGCCTAAATGGGCAGTCGGACACCCTTCTCACAATCCAGGACTGCTGGCACCCAACTGCTTACCTACCTGCCTTCCTGATTACCCCTAACCGCTTCTGTCTGCCAGCCTGAACACTCCCTAACCACTCCCCTGCCAGCCTGTTGGCACCTAACTGCCCTCCCTTGTGGGCCTGGACACCCCTAACTGCCCTCCCCTGCAGGCCTGGTCCCTGCCAACTGCCCTCCCCTGCTGGCCATCTTGTGGTGGCCATCTTGTGTTCACCTGGGGGCAGGATCTTTTGACCACAAAGGGGCAGTCATCTTGTGTGTTGTAGTGCTGTTCAATCTGCATATTACTCTTTTATTAGATGGGATAATGTACTTCACAACACATGTCACTGATATCACATTATAAATGCATTAAAACTAATTGTAACTTCAAAGTATATCATTTTATGAATCTCAAAGCAAAAAATTACTTTGCAACTTAGAAAACAATTTTCAGAGGGACAATTCTGAAGCTGTACCTTTAGAGAATATTTTAGAATTGACCAGGCCTACTAGAAACAGAGGTTCTAAAACACAGGTTTTCACAGGACTGTCTTTCATCGCTGATTACATGGAGTTTGCCTGCAGAATGAAATCATATTCTGTGAGCTGTTTTCTGAAAAGAGTTACTCCTGTCTACTGAGTGCATACTAAATACAAACATTACATGTGTATCATTTCTATTTCTTACACTAGTCCTTTGTAAGCCCTACCCAGTGATTTTCTAGGTAAAGAAACTTGTCTTAAATGATACCACGGTTGGGTGTGGCATTGTTGGAATTTGGCTGAAGATGTAAGTCCCTAGAACATATGCTGACCCACCTTTCCATGTGTTCATGCCAAATATGAACTATGCATATGAATCACAGAGATCTGGGAAACTGAATAATATAGTCTATAAACCGGGGTTCAAATGTGAAGAAAAATATGAATCCCGGTTTATAGACTATAAAGTATGGGATGGCATAGTGATTAAGACTGAGCTTTGAAGTCAGATGGCTTGGGTTCAAATACTGACTCCACAGGTTTGCCTACCATGAATGAGCTTCCCTATGCCCCTCTATACAATGGACTGGATGAGACTAATATCTACATATGAAAGCTGTTTTCAGGATGAAGTGAAATCCTGAGTGTAAATTACTAATCACAGTGCCCAGTATACTGTAGGTGCTCAATCACTTAGTATATCCAGCGGTGCTAAGTGACACATCTGATGCAGTCACAGAAAGCCCAATCCTTCTCCTTAACGCAGCAAAACAATAAGGTTCTGAGTCTCAAACTGGGACATATGCCTTTAATACGTTATTTTAGTATTTCCTCTCTCTTGTCATCCTCAAGCTTTCATTCCGATTTTATGGTCGGAAGAAAAGACAGTCAAATGTTTGCAGAATCCTGCATCTTTCCCAAGTGTTTTAATTTGGGAAGTTAACTCTCTGTGGGAGGCCGCTCTTTAAAAACAGATTTTTCAGGAGAGCGTGTCTTTTTAAATCAAGTTGTTTACATTTCAAATGCAATATGGTACACATCAAATGTCTTCTCATTATTCCACAGCCTTAGGTTTCATAACTTCAGATTCTTTGAAAGGATGTTGTTTTTCTCCGCAGAGCTCTGCCAAGATGGTCTTCACAGACACGTGAGCACCATCTTTTGGCGAAAGTGAGTTATGGGTTTAATTTTAGTTTCATAATGGCTATCTCTCAATTACGACTGCCGGATGGATGTGGCCTTTCTTAAAGATGACACTGAAAACGGAGACGAAGCCTGGCTCCTTTAAGTCAGTGGCTGAGCATCATCAAAGCATGAATTCCCAGTCAGGGCACATGCCCAGGGTGCAGGCTCCATCCCCAGGAGGCAGCCTGATCAATGATTCTCTCTCATCACTGATGTTTCTATCTCTCTCTCTCTCCCTCTCCCTTCTTCTCTGAAATCAATAAGAATATATATATATATATATATATATATATATATATATATATATATATATATATATATAAAGAAAATGGAAAAGGAAAACAACAAGTTAAAGAGATAACAAAAAAGAGGCAAATTTCAAGAGGAAGTTTTCACCAGATAATCTGATGCTGCTGATGAGCCTGAAAATCATTCCCTGTTGAGTTGTAGCTAAAACGCTAACCAGCCTTTGGTAGGCTTCCAGGTGCTTCGGGGAGGTCACCCAAAATGGGGAAGAAACCCCGAAGAGGAGGGTGAGGGCAAATGACAAGCAACCTCACGTGGAAACTTTGGCCAACATCAACCCTGGATCTTGGAACAATGCTAAGAACAGGTGAGCTTCATTTGCCCCCAGCTTCAGACATAACTGACATAGAACAGTGTGTAAGCTTAAGATCTATAACACAATGATTTCATATATATTGTGAAATGAGAGCCACAATAAGGTTAACAAGTCTGCATCTCACACAGTTATAATTGTGTGTGTGTGTGTGTGTGTGTGTGTGTGTGTGTGTGGTGAGAAAATGTAAGATCTGCTCTCTTAGCAACTTTCAAACATGCATACAATAAACTGTTAACTACAGTCGCCATGGTATACATCACCTCCTCAGAACTTATTCATCTCCTAACTGGAAGTCTGTACCCTTTCACCACCTTTACCCAATGAGGTATCATCTCAGTTCATTGTGTGTGTGTGTGTGTGTGTGTGTGTGTTTTGTTTCTTGTTTGTGTTTTTTGTATATTTTTATGTCATCCTTCTCACTGAAAACAAATGGGACTTCATATGCTGGTGACTATTAGTGTCTAACTGTCTTCCAATCACTTTCGTTTGCTCTCTTCAAAATTATGAACTGTTCTCTCTACACAATAAAAGAAAAACTGGGGTGGCTGGGTAGTCCAGTTGGTTAGAGCATTATCCTGAGACCCCAAGTTTTGATCCCTGGTCAGGGCACAGGTAAGACTCAGCCAATGAGTGCATGGGTAAGTGGAACAATAAATTGATCTCTCTCTCTCTCTATCATCAATCAATCAAAGTGTGTGAGCGCGTGCACTCACACACACACACACACGCACACACACACAACAAAGCTCTAGTGTTTGGCATCTCCTTCTCTCTTTAAACTACCCCAAACCTAACAAAAAAAACACAAAATAAAATAAATAAAATGAATAAAAATAAACTACCCCCAAACCCGCCTATCTAAGATTTGCTCAAATTCTTTCTCCTCTGAGATTCTGTCCTGGCTGACCCAGCCCATCTTCTCCCAATAATCCTCATCGGTCCCTCTCAGTGCCTTGGTGTATTGCTATGTGAGCAAGTGTCCCCTGCAAGTATCCATTGAGTAAATTATATTTTTCAATCACTGGGGCAATTTAGTACCGAAGCAGCAAGAAAAACCATATACTCCGAACCTCTTAGAAAACCAATATGTTTCAAGCATTTAAAAGAGAAACATACAGACCCCGCAGATAATGGAGGACTGCGAAGGATGACACTCGTCAGGAACCAAACCTGAAGCAAAGGGAAAGGATGCAGGGTCCGAAAAAGAAGACGAGGTGTCCCATCACTTTAAACAAGCCATTTACACATAAGAGGCCTTCCTGTCATTTCTTTAAAAGGAAAAGCGGATCGTTTGTTGAAGGCAAAAAGATGATTCAACTCGCCCGCAACAACACGAGGGGGATTAAAGAACAGCCGCGCGCTCCCCAGACACCACGGTGACAAGAGACCCCGAATCAAAGGAAAATCGAGACTCGGAATACAAGCGGGTGCGCCACGCAGACAAAGAGAAAATGAGAAAAGAAAGCGGGGAAGCGAGGAGAGGCGAAAACAAATCATTTACGGAAGGAAGGGTGAGACAGAAAATAAGGACAGTTGTATAAAGAAGGAAGACGCCCGCTCGTCTCGAGAGGGTAAAGAATAAAAGCGGATTTTGCTGGTGGCAGACTCAAAGGCGCTGTCTGAAATCCGGTGAACTTTCTGGGACAAAAGAACGAGAATATTATTGACAGGTGCAGGGTGGAGGTGGGAGAGGAAAGGAAAGGAGCCGAGACACCGGGAGGGATTAAAGATGACCTTGGAGTTAGACTCAAAGGTAAAAGCTCCCATCTGTAAGGGAGAAACACAGCGTGTGTGTGTGTGTGTGTGTGTGTGTGTGTGTGATGCCCCATGTGAGAAAGCTTAGTTCCCTATGAAACCCACATCCAAGCACATCCTTTGCATATAGATCTAGGAGAGATTGCAGATGGTGTCATGCAGATGAGACAGGAACTTGAACCTGAAGGAGAGTCACAAAGGCCTCCCAATGCACTGGACTCAAAGAAGTGTGTGAGTGAGAAGACACACACTCCAGGGGCAGAGAAACGGTGATCAAGGCCTTATCTGGTTTGGCTCAGTGGATAGAGCATCGGCCTGCAGACTGAAAGGTCCCGAGTTCAATTCCGGTCAAGGGCACATATCTGAGTTGCAGGCACGTACCATAGGCAACCAATCAATGTGTCTCTCTCACACTCCCATGGTGATGTTTCTCTCTGTCTTTACTCTCTTCCATTCTCTTAAAAAAATCAATGGGGAAAAAATATCCTCGGGTGAGGATCAACAATAACAACAACAAAAAAGCAAAGAAAAGGCAAATAAGGACCTCAGACCCTGTGTCAAAAGAAAGGTACAGCCGAAACCCGTTTGGCTCAGTGGATAGAGCATCGGTCTTAAACCCGTTTGGCTCAGTGGATAGAGCATCGGTCTGCGGACTGAAAGGTCCCAGGTTCAGTTCCGGTCAGGGGCATGTACCTGGGTTGCGTCTCCAGTAGGGGGCATATAGGAGGCAGCTGATCGATGTCTCTCTCTCATCCATGTTTCTAGCTCTCTATCCCTCTCCCTTCCTCTTTGTAAAAAATCAATAAAATACATTAAAAAAAAAGAAAGCAAGGTACCAGTTTGGCTCAGTAGATAGAGCATCAGCCTACAGACTGAAGGGTCCCCGGTTTGATTCTGGTCAGGGTCATGTACCTTGGTTGCATGCATATCTCCAATAGGGGTCATGCAGGAGGTGGCTGATCGATGTTTCTCTCTCATCGATATTTCTAACTCTCTATCCCTCTCCCTTCCTCTCTGTAAAAAAAAAAATCAATAAAAATATATTACAAAAGAAAGGAAGGGAGGGAGGGAGGGAGGGAGGGAGGGAGGGAGGGAGGAAGGAAGGAAGGAAGGAAGGAAGGAAGGAAGGAAGGAAGGGAAAGAAAAAAGGAAGGTACCATATCACACAGGCCTCCTGGGATGGTGGAGGGTGTGAGAAATACTTGCTGTGCCGAGGAGTCAGGTCCACAGCCTGTGCATTGGACCGGCAAAGCCACATCTGCCTGAACTGGGGGGAACAGACACGCCTCTCGCTCTCCCACAGCAATGCACGCCACAGACCCTTGTAGTGAGAGACGCTAACGCAGCCAGACGCTGTGGGAGGTGAAGGGTGTTCCAGGCGCCCACAGGACAGCAGTGACAAGAGGACAGAAGCCACAGGCATTAGCCACCTGTGCCGGGAGAGAGAGAGGAGCCATATGCACCTGTGTGGCACGTTGGGGACAAATACAACAACAGCCTGGGACCCAGAGGCAGAGAGATGGCTCACAGGGGAATGGCTTATCCAGTTCCCGCCGCTCCCTGCAAGGAAATACAAGGCATCTGGGTCACACTGGGAACAGAGGCAACAGGGAGGGGAGGGGCTGCATCTGGAGGCCACAGGGGTGCGGGTGGTGGGAGGAGGGAAGGATGAGGGGGAGGAAATGATGCAGCTGATGTGCCGGGAGCAAGAAGGATGCTCGTGGGAACGAGGGAGGGAAGGTGTATATGCCCCAGCTCCCCCGGCGGGGAGGGAGGTGCGTGGTGCTCACTCCACGGAGGGGAACGCTGGTAGGCAGGCCTGGTTACAAACGAAGCCTTGAGAAACACGCCAGGGCCGGAAATAGTCATTAGGAAGCAGAGGGAAGCTGGCACGCACCGTGCATTGGTGGCGAGCGGGTGACAGGGACTCCATCCAGCTGAGTGTTTGGAGGACGTGGAAGGAAAGATGAAAGCGATAACCGCGGGGAACGTGGTTTTAAAACAAAAAACCCACCCGGAAGAAGCTCTGGAAATAAAACCGTGGGAGGCGCAAAGAGAATGTTTAAAATACCCACACAACTGCGGTGCAGAAGTGAATGTGTTTTCGGGGTTCAGGTAGACCAAACAATACCCACTGGCTGGTTTAAGCATTAGCCTTCCCGCTTTTAAAATGAAACACACATATTTTTTTTATTGATTTCAGAGAGAAAGAGAGAGAGAGAAACATCAATGATGAGAGAGAATCATGCACATGGGCTGCCTCCTGCATGCCCTCTATTGGGGATTTGAACCAGCAACCCAGGCATGTGCCACAGCCAGGAATTGAACCCTGGCCTCCTGGGTCATAGGTCAATGCTCAACCACTGAGCCATGCCAGCTGGGCAGCATAAGCCTTCCCTTCCGAATTTCGAATATTTTTATGTGAATGTTTCGTAAAATGCTATGTATTGTCAGCTTGTAGCATTTGTTGTTGCATCGGGACAGCACAGATTAATTGAATAAAATCATCCGGAGCAGCGGGCATGCGCTAAAAACGCAAAGGAATAAAAAAAAAAAATACAGAGAACAGATATTTTTAAAAAATTAAATGATAGAAGCTAAGGTATCCTGAGATTTAAAATAAAAACGGCAAAATGCAATAATTTCCCAGTAAATCTATCGCGCGAAAGCAGTAATCCGTTTATATGTTGACGATGAGTCAAAAAAAAGTATCTAAAAACGATGCCCCCAAAGCAGGAACCCTGTGAGTGAGAGAATGATAGCTAAATACATTTAGGTTCAGTGCAATATAATATCTCTGTGTTATGGAAGGAAAAAAACAGTTATATACTGCCAAGATAATAGAGAATCGCAAAGTGATCACCGACGTCTTGAATGGGAGAATATAATGCATTCTGCCCACCGTTGCAAATGAAAAAGAATTTTTCTGAGGCGGCGGCAGAAATGAAATGCTTAGAAATTCTGAACCCACGAGGGCAAGCCCAGATTCATATTTTATATTATTATGTCTGCGGCGTGGGACTCTTACATATATTATGATGATGCTATGGAAGGGATGATAAACTTTACTTAGCGCGGAAAGAGAAATGGCAAGTCAGCCCCTGTGTGAGGGAAAGAGACCGTACGTTTGGGGACGAGAAGAAGCTAAAGCGATGGTTTCAAACACTGAGAACAAAAAAGGATTTTTCTGAACTTGAAGTTGCCACCGTCGGGCAGGCTTTTACTGGAGGATCCTCCCCTGAAAGGTACAGGGGAGAAGGTGCCTGTGGGGGTGGAACGCTGAAACACGCATTTCTATGGCCTCGTGGAGCGAAGGGTGAGCTACCAGGAGGCAGAGTCCACGAGGGATGGTCAGGAAGAAAGAGCGGACAATCTCCCCCGAAACAGACCCCAGAGAGGGAAGCAAGGAGAGCAGAGGAGCTCTGCCCTCGTTCAAACATCAAGTTCACGGGGCGCTGGTAAAAAGAATGTCTGAAAGAAGGCAAGGCCGGCAGTACACAGAACACTGAAAACACCCCGTGGGCAAAGAGAGACACTTTGATCTTAAGACGCTGCGTGAGAAATCCAACGATCAGGGCACGAGGAAGGGGATGCGCCCGACTGACAGAGGGAAGAAAGGAAGTGGTATCCGTCTTCTGGGACCTCCACTGGGAAGGAGGAGAGATAACTCTGTAGGCGTGGGAAACGCGATGCTTCTTGTAGAAAAAAGGAGTATGACTTTTAACGGTGAGTTCTGACAGCACGTTGGGGAGATGAAAATATAGGTCAAGGAAGGAATAAAATAATATCCAGCCGAGACCAGTTTGGCTCAGTGGATAGAGCGTCGGCCTGCGGACTGAAAGGTCCCAGGTTTGATTGCGGTCGGGGGCATGTACCTTGCTTGCGGGCACATCTCCAGTGTGGGGCATGCAGGAGGCGGCTGATCGATGTCTCTCTCTCATCGATGTTTCTGGCTTTCTATCCCTCTCCCTTCCTCTCTGTAAAAAAATCAATAAAATATATTTAAAAAATAATAATAATATCCAGGAATGTTTTGTATGAAATATAATAGAGTAAAATAGGAAAAAAAAAAAGTAATGCGTATAGGAAGAGACCTATAAAGTCTTACCTAAATGCAAGCATTTCAAGGCCAGGTTTCCCTGGGAGGGATAGGAAAGGAGAGAAAATGATGCCGGGCGAAGGCATGATAGGCAGGTCAATAGAGAGAAAGCCAGCCAGCCCCAGATGAGCAGCCAGGCTCCTGTAAGTGCGCACTGGGAGACCAGGAAGACCTATCATACTTAAGGGAGATTGAGGAAGATTAATATCTAGCTCAGTGGTTCTCAACCTTCCTAAGGCCGCGACCCTTGCGTACAGTTCCTCATGTGGTGGTGACCCCCAACCATGAAATGTTGCTACTGTGATGCATCGTGATGTAAATATCTGCATTTTCCGATGGTCTTAGGCGACCTCTGTGAAAGGGTCGTTGGACCCCCAAAGGGGTCGCGACCCACAGGTTGAGAACCGCTGATCTTGCTGGTTTGGCTCAGTGGATAGAGAGCCTGTCTGTGGATTGAAGGGTCCCAGGTTTGATTCTGGGCAAGGGCACAACACACAAGGTTGCAGCCTCAGTCCCCAGTGGGGGGGGGGGGGTGCAAGAGGCAGCCAATCACTAATTCTCTCTCATTATTGTTTATTTGTTTTTTAATATATTTTATTGATTTTTTACAGAGAGGAAGGGAGAGAGGTAGAAAGTCAGAAACATCGATGAGAGAGAGACATGGATCAGCCACCTTATGCATGCCCCACACTGGAGATGTGCCCGCAAGCAAGGTATATGCCCCCGACCGGAATCAAACCTGGGACCTTTCAGTCCACAGGCTGACACTCTATCCACTGAGCCAAACCGGTCTCGGCTCTCTCATTATTAATATTCTTATTTCTCTCTCTCCCTCTCCGTTCCTCTCTGAAATCAATAAAAAAAATATTTTTAAATGAGTGCCATTATTATTCACACCTATGTAAGGAGTAATAGCCACTAACAATTCTACAACAAATGCCAGGTACCTAGTGGAGCAAAAATTACAACAAAACTATTCCATTTTGCTCTGTTTGAACTCCACAACCAGCCCCCTGCGCAACTGATGATGTCCACCTCTTACAAATGAGGAAATTGGGTTACAGAGAGGTTAAGAGAAGGCCTCAAGGTCATATAGCTGGTAAATGGGAAACTCACGCCCACTTTTCAACTTCACAGAGTCCTGGCTTTTATCTATTACACTCCACTGAGGACCAATTATATGGTCATTCACATACGTAAGCACATATTAGCATGTTTATCACAAAGGAGGCATTCAACAAATCTTTCCTTCTCCTTCTAATAGGCCTAAACAAATTTCTTCTAAACAATTTACCCACACACACACACACACACGCACACACACACATGCACACACACACACACAAACACACACACACTTTTTTCCCCTTTCTGTCACTGGATAATTTATAGTAAACAGTAGCTTTCCAGAAAACAATATTGAGGCAGAGATTGGAAAGACAAAGAGAGAAAATGCTTTTGGCATGGGTAGGCACCTAAAATCTCTACTTAGCCCTAGCAGGCTTGGCTCAGTGGATAGAGCATTGGCCTGTGGACTGAAGGGTCTCAGGTTCAATTCTGGTCAAGGGCACATGCCTAGGTTGCAGGCCCGATACCCAGTTGGGGAGTATCCAGGAGGTGGCCCATGAATGATTCTTTGTCCTCATTGATGTTTCTCTCTCTCTCCTTCTCCCTTCCTCTCTGAAATCAATAAAGAAATATATTTAAAAAACAAAATAAAATCCCCACCTCATGTGAAAAGACCATATCCCAGTTTCTCCCACCATTTTCCATCAGCTCCCCAAAATACAAAGCCAAATTTGGATTCCCCGTCACGACGCACAGTTCAGCATGTAGACGCGAGATAAAATTCCACCGGCGATACTCAGAACAGCAAGAGAACACGCAAACTTTTGTGTATCCGCAAAAGTTCAAAACGATATTCACAACGAAGATACTCAGTCCTTGAAAAAAAGAATTTAAATGTGGGTGCCCTGAGGGACCTGAACATGTCACAAGTGGAATGCATGCCGACAGGACACGTCCCTCCCTGAACACATGAAAGGGAAAGAGTGTCACTTACCAGACACCTAGGCAGGCTAAGACATCCTGGCGGGGGCGAGAGGAGAGGACACCCTGGGACATATGCTAATGCGAGAGGAGAAGCTTGAACACTAAGGAGGGGTCTGACCAACCCCCATGTCATCAGGGATGACACGCTAGAGAGGCCCTGGCAGGGGGCGGGAGGTGGTGGGAAGAAGATGATTTTTCAGACAAGTTAGGAGGTAAAATATGGAATGTTCTACTCTCTCCGAGACAGATGTCGCCTTGTGAAGGGCTCCTTGGAGTCTGTTTACGCTGCTTCTTTTGTTCCTTTCGAGTGGCGGGGTGCGGGCAGAAGAACTATGGGGGACCTCCTGAGACCTTCCCATCTTAGCAGCGTTCCCCTGGTTCTTACCGAATGCACTCACTAAATCAAAGCAACGTGTTTTGCAAATCTGTTAAGAGCAGCGGTATCATTGTTATTCCAAGAAGCGATAAACAAAGCCAGAAGGAGGAGAGTTTGCCAGTGGGTTCCGGAGACACAAACAAAGGAATTTTCCAGCAACTGGGACTGAGAAAGCCCCGGCCATTTGGGCTTTAAGACGTGGTTGAGCTGTCTCCTCCTTTATCCATGTATCCCATGTTCACTGCGAGGAAAATCATCTTTATCACTCTATGAGAGGCCCGCTACATGAAAATTCATGCACTGGAGTGGGGGGGGGATCCCTCAGCCTGGCTTGCCCCCTCTCAAAGTCCAGGAGCCCTCAGGGGTGAGAGGCGACCAGGCAATCAGGGGAAGGTGACGCCCCATCACACCTCTGCTGCTGCCACACCTCTGCCAGCAGCAAAAGCCTTGGGGGACCCTGGTTACCTGAGCCTCGAGTGGCCCTGGGCAGCTAGGCAGCAGTCATCTTAGACTTGCCTGCACCTCGAGCCAGCCCTGGGCAGCTAGGGGGGCTGAGGGGACTGGGCACCGCCATCTTGTAGCTGTGGG
Organism: Lasiurus borealis; assembly: GCA_004026805.1. Lineage (NCBI taxonomy): Eukaryota > Metazoa > Chordata > Mammalia > Chiroptera > Vespertilionidae > Lasiurus > Lasiurus borealis. The sequence continues at coordinate 13,363 of PVJN01004606.1, read as the reverse complement.
CATCATCGTCTTTGAGGGGGTGACAGTGAATTAGCATATTCCCTCCTTATTGGCTGTGGGTGCTGCCATCGTTGTGAGGGTGTGATGGTCAATTAGCATATCCCCTCTTTATTAGATAGGATTCCCTAGAACAGTGGTTCTCAACCTTTTTTAATGTTGTGACCTTTTAATACAGTCCCTCATGTTGTGGTGATCCCCAACCATAAAATTATTTTTGTCGCTACTTTATAACTGTAATTTGCTACTGTTATGAATCTTAATGTAAATATCTGTGTTTTCTGATGGTCTTAGGAGACCCTGCTAGCTGTTCTTCAACCCATAGGTTGAGAACCGCTGCCCTAGAAGGTTATTTGACTCAGATTGACTATGAAGTGAGGACAAAACAAAAGTCTGTGAAAGACCACATTAATAATGGTTCCAAGATAGCATGAACCCTTCAAAATTCCAAGCCCAGGTAACTTTCAAAATTGAAGTTATGAATCTGAAAAATAATAAAGGGCTGTCTGACAAAGTGCTTCCAAGGAAATTTTAAATCAACTCAACTTCTCTAGAAAGCCGGCGAGGAACTGCCACAGACCTGAGCTTTTTGAAGTCCTGTCTGTGACCGAAATGTGGCAAGAAGTCATTGCTTGAAAAATCATATTCACAAGATAATACAGGCTTTTTTTAAAGTGTGTTGAGAGGTGTTCATTAGCATTGAAAGAGAGGAGGGTTTTAATTATCTGTGATGGGGGCAAGGTACCTAACAATTTGGCATCTCACTTCCATTTTCTATAACATCAGGATCATAATACATATATACGTCACAGGGTGGTTATAAGGATTAAGTGAATGGGCCCAGCTGTGGTGGCTCAGTGGCTGAATGTTGACCTAGGAACCAGGAGGTCACAGTTTGATTCCCAGATTGTGAGCTCCATCCTCATTAGGGGAAATGTAGGAGGCATGCCGAGACCGGTTTGGCTCAGTGGATAGAGCGTCGGCCTGCAGACTGAAGGGTCCCAGGTTTGATTCCGGTTGGGGGCATGTACCTTGCTTGCAAGCACAACTCCAATAGGGGTCATGCAGGAGGCAGATGATTGATGTCTCTCTCTCATAGATGTTTCTGACTTTCTGTCCCTCTCCCTTCCTCTCTGTAAAAAAAATCAATAAAATATATTTTTAAAAAAATAAATGTAGGAGGCAGCCAATTGATAATTCTCTCATCACTCCCTTTCCCTTGCTCTCTAAAATCAGTAAAATAATATATATATTTTTTAAATAAATAAAGTATTTAGGCTAACATTTGTTATGCACAGATTTGATATTGCTATTATTATCATATGACCTATGACAACTACACCCTTAGCCTATTGCTGGGAAGAGCCAAAACTTAACCAAATAATGACACTTATTCTTTTTTTAAAAAATGCAAAATAGAAAGATACCCTATCTCTCCTATCACATTAGCCAGAAACAAACAACAATGAAAATACTTAATGACGTTAAAAAGAACAGTCGAAATCAGCACTTGTCAACCTGCAGGTGCGCAGCTAAACTGATACCACCACTTTAGATCTTAAGAAACGATTTTGCCAGATTTTCATGAAGAAGAATGGAAGAAAACACACCACATGAAAGCAGTGCCTGCTGCTAAGTAGCTTGCATTCTACATTCTGGAAGCATCATTGCATTCGTCCAACAAAGGTTAGGATGTGATCCTAAAGCGCATATGCACATGCCCATGACACAAGGTGCACATTTAAAGGCAGGAGAGAGACAAACCACATGCTCTGAGGATGGAGCGTTGCAAACGTTGTCTCTCAGTGAACGTCTCAGGTGATGGTGGCAGGTGTGCAGGCTGGAGGGTAGCCGCGGAAAAGCATGTGGTAAAAGGAGAAAAGCAGGAAAGCAGGTGGTAATAGGAGAAAAGCAACAGATACAGGACCGGCTTGTGCAGGATTGCACACCAGCAAGGCCTACAGGTGCCCACCACGTACACCAACGGGCATTCAGGGTGAGGCTCCAAGCCAAACGGGAAAATCACACGCACGAAATCAAATCTCATGGGAGCCGGTTGCAGGAATAACAATAAAAAAAAAAATTAACATTCAGGCCAAAGGGTGTCTCATTTTTTTCCTTCCTAACGAAAAGCGTGAAAATCATAAAATTCCAAATAAAAATTCCACCTACTTACAGGCACCTCTGGTTCCCGCTCTCTGCTCGACGAGGAAGACACGAGAAGCCTGCTGAGCCCAGGGCCGAGTTCTAAGTCCAGTTATTTCTTTGAAAGACGCGGGTTTGAATGGTGCAGTTTCTTCTCCAAACTGACTTTTCCCTCCAATAACTCCAGGCTGCCCTTCCTATCCTATCCGCGGTTCCGCATCAGCAGATTCCACCCACTGCAGATTCAAACAAACAAACAAACCAACAAACAAAAAAACACGCACACACCATTGAGACATATTTGCATCGCCGCCTGCACATCCCCAGCCTCGCATTCCCCACAGCAAATCCACAGAATATTTTTTTGCCTTCCCAACCGCAGATTCCGCCTCAGGACAGGCGTCGAAAAGACGTCTCCTCCCAGGTTGCGATTGCTTGAATCTGCTGAAATGAACGAACAGCCGGCTTGTCCGAGGTGACAGGCGGGTGGCGAGGTGGCGCCGGGGCGCCTGGCCGGGTCAGTCGAAGGTCAGCTGTGTGGTCGCTGTAAGTTGAAAAAAAAAAATGTCATTTATCCGTGGGGCAGTTTTGTACCCGTCCTAAGGGGGTGGCATGGTCGCTTTTTTGGGGGGGTTTGGGGGGGAGGCGTGGCACGAGGGAGCAGTGTCGCCCTTTGCAGGATTTTCCTTTTCCAACGGGACACCTTGCAGCGCGCGCAGAGGCTGCATTTCTCTCCTCCCTTCTGCAGGCCAACACCTTTTTCCTCCCTTTTCTTCTTCTAAACAACACGACACGCCAGCAGGGACCTTCTTCCTTGTGGACATGGGCTGGGAGTTTCATGCATTTTCGCGCCTTTTGCATGGCCCTCGCCTTGGGCCCTGATTCTGGTACCCTCGTTACATGCATGGGATTCGCATGTTTCTCTGTGTTCCGTCGTGTCTTTCATTCGTGTACGGTCTCCAGCGCTTTTGGAATTTCCCTCCCCACCCCCATCCCCATTTGCCTGTGTGACCCCTATGCTCTCTGAGTCCTTTTGTCAAAGGGGCTGACCCAGGAGATGGGCCCCCAAGACATTATCATTTTCTGCAAGACTCTAGAGCAGCGGTTCTCAACCTGTGGGTCTCAACCCCTTTGGGGGTCGAACTACCCTTTCACAGGGGTCGCCTAAGACCATCAGAAAACACCTATTTCCCGTGGTCTTAGGAACCAACAGACCGCTCCTCGGTGTAGCAAAGTGTGGCAATGTAGTTTACTGTTGTCCTAGGAAGACTGTTGCCCATGCTACACCACGATTCAAGACAAAATTTCATTTATTTGTAACTAGAAATAAATGTTTCACAATATATAATTACATGTTGTTTTTGTGATTAAGCACTATGCTTTAATGATGTTCAATCTGTAGCAACGAAAATACATCCTGCCTATCAGATATTTACATTACAGTTCATGACAGTGGCAAAATGACAGTGATGAAGTAGCAACGCAAATAATTTTATGGTTGGGGGTCAGCACAATGTGAGCAACTGTATTAAAAGGTCGCGGCCTTAGGAAGGTTGAGAACCACTGCTCTAGTTTCTTTTTCTCTGGAAAAGGGTTGTTCAGTGCCTGCGCAGTGAAACGTGGGAGCTTGGAGGGAGGTGCTACCTTGAGATCAAGGGTCTCTGTTCCATAGGAGGAGGGTGTGAACGTCTTCCGAGTGTTGCTTGTGAGCGGGCCTTCCCTGAGTACGAAATGTGTATCAACACGTTCACCCTCCGCTACAGTTGATGCTTCGCTTCCCAGTTTAAAAGGTAGCGACTGTGGCCTGGCCAGCATGGCTCAGTGGTTGAGCGTGGACCTGTGAACCAGGAGGTCATGGTTCGATTCCCGGTCAGGGCACAAGCCTGGGTTACAGGCTTGATCCCCAATGTGGGGTGTGCAGGAGGCAGCCAGTCAATGATTCTCTCTCATTATTGATGTTTCTCTCTCTCTCTCCCCCTTCCCTTCCTCTCTGAAATCAATAAAATTATATGGATTGCTTAGTTGGTTTGGCTCAGTAGATAGAGTGTCGCCTTGTGGACTAAAGGATCCCAGGTTGGATTCTGGCCAAGGGCAAATGCCCAGATGGTGGGCACAGTCCCCAGGAGAAGATGTGCAGGAGGCAGCCAGTCAATGATTCTCTCTCATCATTGATGTTTCTATCTCTCTTTCCCTCGGAAATGAATAAAATATAAAACATCTAAAATAGTAAAAGCATAATATGCTAATTAAACTGGACATCCTTCCAGTCCACCTTCCTGATGAAGCCAGGGCTGCGAGTGAACCCCAGGTCCTGGGTGCCTGCTGGTGGACAGAGGGAAGCTGGCGTCCCAGGTGCTAGAGGGAAGCTGGTGCTGGCAGCTGGGGGAAGGAAGGCCTGCTCGTGCAAGAATTTTGTGCATTTTGCCTCTACTGTGTGTGTGTGTGTGTGTGTGTGTGTATTCCTATCTAATGAAATAGTAATATGCAAATTGACCATACCTCCTCTACGCCACAAGCCACACCCACTGGCCACGCCCACCAGCCAATCAGGAGTGAGTATGCAAATCAACCCCAAACAAGATGGCTGTGGCCATGGAGCCAGCAGGAGGGAGGCTTGGAGGAAGCCAAGCTTTCCGCAGCCCTGGCCTGCCTTGGCCTCCACTTAAGGCTACAAAGTTTCAATTATAGAAGTTAAATAAATCCCATCAGAAATGGCTGCAGCCATGGAGCGAGCAGGAGTCTTAGCTTCACTCCAAGCTACAAAGTTTCAATTGTAGAAGATACAAAAATCCCAGATACCAGGGCCTCTGCCTGGGTGGCTGGGGCGAGTCGGGGAGGGGGGGCGGGGATGGTGGCTGGCCTGCAAACTACCACAGGCCCCTTGCCCAGGCCACCCCATGCCCCAAGGAAACCCCCACCCTGATCTAGGACAGCCTTCAGAGCAAACCAGCTGTCTCCTCCCATGCACCAGGCCTCTATCCTATCTAATAAAAGAGTAATATGCAGATTGACCATCACTCCAACACACAAGATGGCTGCACACAGACCCTACCCCATGTGGACACAAGATGCCACCAAAAGATGGCCTGTAAGGGAGGTCAGTTGTGAGTGATCAGACCAGCAGGGGAGGGAAGTTGGGACCAGGCCTGCAGCGAAGGGTAGTTGGGGGGGGGGGGACC